>JAKUCV010007198.1:24978-88702 GCA_028386065.3 Turnera subulata
TGTATATGTATATTTGCTTATGGGTTTACCCGGTGGGCACTTCGGACTCACCCCTCACCTGCGGGCTTTCATCCCGTAGGTTGAGTTATTTGTGGTTCAGGTATATTGCATTCCAGACAGGCTGCGGCGTTATCCCTTGGACAGGACTCGGATCCATTAGTTGCATCATGGGTTGCATACAGAGTCATTGTGAGTCGTTAAGTCTTCCGCTGTGCTGTTTATTTTGTCGTTGGGCCGTAGGGCCATATTGTTGTTGCTTACAGTGTTTATGTGAGTTAAAGTCTTCCGCTGTGCATGTTTTCGCTATTATTGGGCCATTGGGCCGGTTTTATTATTATTGATGTTTATTATTATGGGTTGTCGAGCCCGAGTTATTGTGGTTCACATTGTATGCTTGGGTTTATTTGATTGGGTTGTCACAGTTCCGGCACGTGTTTACTGTGTACGGTAAATACGGGTCGGGGCGTTTCACTTTCCCTCGACTCCATCACCATCCTCTCCTTCCTCCTCGCGTCGCCTCCGCACGCAGCAGCGCAGCAACCGCCGTTCTCCTCTCTGCTGCTCGCTACCGCCGTCGACCCACGACCAGTAGCCGTGCCGATGTCGCCTTCCTCTTTCCGTGCCGCCACCAGCAGCTGTCGGGCTCCTCCCTAGTGATGCCTCTCCGCCTGCTACAGCCGTCGATCTCCTCTCACTCGTCGCACCGCCCTCCACAGCCCCTGTCTCCGTTGCACGAAGCTGGGTAAGTGAGTGGCCTGTCGGGTTAACTCGGCAGGAGATTGAAGGAGGTCCTTTTGGGCTGGGTCGAACCCATGGGTTTATCAACAGGCCCGATTACTTGGCCCAAGTCTGGGATATGGGTCTGGGCTTGAGCTTTGGCTTAGACCTGATTGGATGGGGCCTGGGTTAGTTATTTGGGCTTGGACTGATATGGCCCAGTCCGGTTTAAAAAAAATTATAATAAAAACATATATTTATATATATACATAATTATAATCTGGAAAAAAAATATATATGTGGATGGGGGATATAAATACATAGTACTTTGTAAAAATAAATAAAGTAATTATCATGTTATATTATTTATAAGGAACTAAGGTAAATATAACAAGAGTTAAATCCTTTGCAAAATTACTATATAATGACTACTTTAGAAAAGGATACATATACTATAAATATTTTGGGAGTATAAGCATACGTTATATTTTCAGGAAATTATGTTATAGTAATTATATTTTTGGAAAAGTATAATTATTTTATGTAAATAATTTTGAATATATATAAATATGTATATATATATCCCTCGAAAAGTATTTTATGATGATTATAATTTTTGGAAAACGATAAATATCTTCATAAAAATGTTTTGGAAAGAGTTTTAACGAAATAGAATACCGAAGTTATATTCGGATATCCGTACTGTATAATATTTTCGGTAAAAAATGATAATAAAGGATATGAACCGGGATGGGTTTATTTCGCAGTATTGGCATCATAGTATACCGATTATGTGTGTTTATGTGAGCATGGGCATTGAATGCATTTAAATGCAAATAGTCTGGTAGACGCAATAAAAGAGATAATAAAGCAAGGACTGGATGTCTTACTGCCAAAAGATCCCGCAGATCTTTAGGAAAATTAAAGAAACATATGACCACCAGAAGATAGATATTATACGACCACCAGAAGATGGATATTGTTCTTGCTTACCCTGAAGGCACAAGTCATTTTTATTGAAAGCTTTTGTTTTATGTTCTGTTTAATTATTATTTGTTATATTCTATTTTATTATGTTTACTTTACTGTTATTGTAATTGTTTGTAGAATAACAGCTCAGGCATTTGTCCTGGAGACAATGCAAGTTGACATCCAAGGGGGAGAGTTATATGTGTGGATGTCAACTATTTTACATAACATGTATAATCTCCAAATGAGAAAAAGGTTTATATGCTCCAGAAGAGCATAAGTTTGAATATGTTCTTGAAGAACACATGCTTTACTATGATCTAGAAGATCATATATTTACGCTCTGGAAGAGAAAATACTCTTGAAGAGTATAGATACTCCAACTTACAGTAATAAAAGATATTATTATGGATCCCGTTGAATTGACCCTGCTCTATTCCCTGAAGCGAATGAGACAGTATAATTATTTGTGCCATGTGGCCGTGAATAAGATAATAATAGAAAAGCTAAGGGCAAACATGCATATTATTATTGCATAAATAGATCCATAACTGGAGAACATTCAAAGAGTAATTGTCCTCATACGTAAGTTTATACAGACATTTATCTGTTAGGTATAACATTGACTATAAAACTCTGAGCCTCGTTGTTGATGTTGACCCTAACACTGTCGTTCCAGGAGAACCACATGCCACCCATGTTATTTTCTTTAGGTATCTCAAACCTATTTGTTGGAGGAAAACAGAGTAGGATTACACCATGATTCTCTCCTGCTTGCCACAAAGTCTCAGTAATCAGTACCATGTTGGGCTTGTATTGTTTCTTCAGATCCCTTAAGGTACGCACAAAATCTTGAGACCTTCTTGCTACACCCCTGCAATTCCATAGTAAAAGTCGTACCTTAGGCCATGTAGGTGGTAACCCAGTCACCCTTGGGACGCTTCGAGCCATCATGGAAACCTGATAATAACTGCTTTGATTTAAAATTTGACATGAAGGCTCTAGCTGAAATTCCTGCAGTCTATTAGATATGAAAAACATAATAGAGTTAGCCGAGCCATAAAAGGAAGCCCTTAGATTGCTTTGGTCCTCTAGGAAGAATGTTTCTTCCATAGGAGTTACAAAGAACCTAGATGAATAAAGTTCATCAACAAACACTAAACGAGGAATTCTCGCCAGATCATTCGGTAATTCCTCTTGTTGCTCATTCACCATGCTATAAGCTAACCTATTCCTTCTTCCTAGAGAGGCACCCTCAATAAAGAAAACAGTAACTGGGGAAGGCATTTTTTTTCTTGTCTTGTTGAGTTTTCTGAGTTTTTCTGCATCTTCTTGTCTCAACCGCCTCCCCTTCTTATAGTCTGAGATTAGACAGCTAGGTGTCAGTTATTCAAATGTGGACCCTTTTTCTGTCTCCGAATAGATCCAGAAGATTTTTCGATAATTAAAACTTTGCATTATTTGTCAGTAAACTCCAAAGCTTTTCAATCTTCGAGGTTTTGCTTTTGGAAAGTTTGCCATTACTTTAATTATTGTCCAATAATTCTGATCTTTTCTGACATGAGTGGCAGATATAAGCCTAAAATTGGCACATATATTGCAGCCTGAAGCTAACAATTTAATTTATTAAACTTACCATATCCAGCCAGAAGCTGGAATGCACTAGCCTGAAGTTAGCAATTTTTAAGTATTTAAATACACAGTTTGCACAGCCTGAAGCTGAGAATAACTAGAAGTTGGCTGATATATATGTAATTTATGGCTAGTATGCCCCAACCAGAAGCTGGTAAATAATTTTCCTAAGTTATCATATCCAGCCTGAAGCTGACACATAAATAGCAGCCTGAAGCTGGCACTAACTTGAAGTTGGTTCATGGATTTATTGTTGGCATGACCGGTTGGGCCATTTCGGATCAATAATGATGCACAAAATTTATTTGGTCATTTATTGAAAACCAGAAGTTTTACAATCAATGAATTTCCACGTGTGCTGCGAAATTAATTATACGGCCTTCCTGAGATGAGATTGGCCTGGAATCACCAGCAATTTTAGAAATAATTCAGGGACATGTACGCGGACTAATAACTCCGCCGTGTTGACCATCTAGGTAATTTTTACGATGCATCGACTAGATAGTCTATTGTGTGATGCAAGTTGGCATTGTGCGCACTTATTTTAATGATTAAGCCACTTGCGGGTACATGTCCCTGCTTATGTTATTAGACTATATAATGCTGGTATATTTCTTCAATGAAAAATGTATATCATTGGCAATAAACCCAAAAAGATCTGGGCGAACATTTCCAATTGATTGCATGACCATTGTTAATGAAATATTGTTGTTTGAGAAATTGGTATCTTTACATGCAGCAGCACTTGCGTGCATCAAGCCAACAAGTTATCATAAGGTCTCCCCATTTAATTGGTTCATGGTTACGAACCTAGTAACTCCCATCTTCGGACCGTTGGTTGTACAGTATATAATGCTCCACCACAGCATAGTAAAATTTGGTCCTTAAGAAAGACTGGGAATATATGTTGTGTATGTTGGGTTTGAATCTCCATAAATCATTGACTAGTGAGGAGACTTGTTAAAAGAGTTTACCCAACATTAGGGGGAGAAAATAAGCAGCTAGATCAAGATATTATTGAAATGTTATTCAATGCTTAGTTTTGATCCTCAAACGAATTAGTGTGAATCTGAAGTTCAAAAGATGATTCATTTGCAAAATTTGATAAGTCAATTTCCAGACATATTTATTTAAAAAATGTGACCATACCAGCTGCGAATGCTCCTGCTCGAAATAATGTTCTTGGAGAACAATTAAAATATGCAAATGAATCTAAAGTACGCAAGAAGGGTAGAATATACTCGGTTCCAAAAGAAAGGAAATTCTTGATAGAGAAAAAGGAGCAAAGTGATAAGATGGCCCCAGTGAGAAAATAAGACCTCCAGTAGAGGTTCAAATTAAAAGTCCTCCAGAAGAGGTTTTCTAACACAATTGATAAGGTTCCAGAAGAAACACCGATACAAATGAAAATGACGAGATCTCGATTAATTATTCAGTGTCAGGAATACGATGGAACCGACGTAAAATATCCGTCGACGGAATATTTATTTTCATATATAGCGCTAAATATTATGAAAGAAAATGAGGATCATGAACCTACATTGGTGAATGTAGGCGCAGTATGATTGGCCAAAATAGAGAAATGTAATTAAGGCTGTATTGGACTCAAGAATTTTCGGACCTGTAGTCCGTACACCAGATGGAGTAAAATTCGACTGGTCATAAAATGGGTATTTGTGCAGGAAATGCAACAGTGAGATATAAAGCAAGGCTTGTAGCACAAATTTTTCACCCAACGACCTGATAATTAATTGGGAGGAGATATACTCCCCTATGGTGGGTGCAATTATTTTTGATAAGTCTGGCATAATGTGAAAAGAATTAGAGATGCATCAAATGAATGCTGTTACAGCCTACATCTATGGATCCATATGTCATGACATATTTATAAAAATCCCTGAAGGATTCAAGTTGCTTGAAGCAACTAATTCCCAGAAATATACAAAGTTTAGCTAAAATTGATCTTTATATGATTTAAACCAAATTTGAGTATGTGTAATATAATTATTCTTGCATTTGAAGTTATTATTATTGCGATTTGGGACCCTGAAGAAGTTTCCAAATACCGTGCTATGTTTTAGAAAAGAATTTTGAGATGAAAAATCTCATTGGTCCTGGAGCACCATGTCAAAGAGCAATTTATCATGCTAGTAATATGAAGCCTGAAGCTTATGTCATAAACCTATTGGCAAGATATTAGTTTTGCAGATGCAGGTCCATTATTTAATCCACATAAAGCATAGACAGACACGGGCTACTTCTTTGCATATGATATTGCTATATCATCGAGACCACATAAGCAAGGTGGCGAGAAAGAAGCACCAACAACAAATTATGAAGATGATACTGTATACATTTCAAATGTCACTAGAGGTTGACAAAGAAGATTGGCATGCAACAACATCAAGAAATCCAGAGAGGTCAAAATGAGGGGAGCAGAATACGCATTGCACTCTTTTTTTCTTCACCAAGTTTTTATCCCACTGAGTTTTTCTTGGTAAGATTTTTAATGAGGCATTTCTCCCTAAGCGTATTCTACCCAACACACAATAACATCCAAGGGGGAGTGTTATGTAAAACGTGATGGAAGTTATTGGTACTATTACACCCACCATCACTATTATATAATGTACACAATTCTAGGTATGAGTAATTAATAAACGCACAGCAAAACTGGTGCTCTTCCCCTCACAGTCCCGCTTATTCTTCTTTCCCTTCCTCTTCATTCTTTCAATTGATCTTCACAATATTTAATACTAGCTTTATAACATTGTACATTTTGTTAGATTTAATAGGTCAACTTGCGGATAAACCCAAACCCGACACAATTATGAACGGATTAACACAACACGACACAATTATTAAATAGGTCGGATTTGAGTTGAAGAATTTGAACTCATTTACATGTTTAATGCAATACGATTAGCATAAAAAAAAAATGCAATACGAACGCGACTCTGAACACGAATTACCAGGTCATATACATTATTTTTTTTTATGGGATACTTATTATATACAATATTATTGAAGTGCATAGAGTTTAAGTCTTGGCATCTATCATGTTTTAAGGTTAAATTTGGTTTCAAGCTAACATTCTGGATGGACATGTGTGAACTGAAGAGTTTAATGCTTACAAGCTAATTATCTTGTTAGTTTGGTCATCATATCCGATATAATTTTATAATCAAATATGGGTTCTATTATGAAGGACGACCATTAGCTCTTCCATGCATAGATCAAGCGTTTGACAGTTGCTTGAATGGACCATTCAGAAAAATTGCTTAAATAATACCATCTAACGATGACTGTTTATATATAGGATACCAGCTAAAAACCAACAGTGTAGCTTCACTGTTCGAGCCAAGGAATAGGAAAAGCCAGAGACCCCATAAACCTATCTAGCTACCCAAGAAGACTTTTTCAGCTAATGAGGCTTTTCTCTCCTGGATTCTTAAGTAGCTCTCATGTATTGAATACATGAACATAGGGCTGCAGTCTTCTTCCCTCTCTATATATATTAATTCCTCCTTCCCAGTACATATCAAATTAAGTACCTCTCGTTTTTCCTTCAGGCTAGCTAAAACATTTCTGTTCACTTATGGCTGGAGAAATCACAGTGGAGCAGGGTCAATATTGGATGTGGGTGAAGAGGAGACAACTGCTGAAGTCAAACTTTCAAGCACCGATTGATTTGATCACAAGCTCATGGGAAGAGAAAGCTTTTGCAGAAGATGCATATGGGGCACTTGGAGGATGCATATGGCCACCAAGATCTTATTCCTGTAGCTTCTGCAAAAGAGAATTCAGGTCAGCTCAAGCCCTAGGGGGTCACATGAACGTCCATAGGAGGGACAGAGCTAGGCTTAAGCAGTCTCTTAGTCCTCATAATGGTGTTTTTCAACATGAAAATCATGGCCAGGGTCCTTTTACATCACCAAAGTCTCGTGTCGCAGCTGAGGTTTGCACTTTAGATTATGATCTTGAACCAAAATCTTCATGCACCGCTATGCTTGCATCGAATACTATCCCATGCTCTAGGGTTTCCACTTTGTGCACTCAGGAGAATTTAAGTCATGATCACAATCTTGTCTCCCCCTATTCTCCTTCCAGTCCTCCCAAAGAACAGCAGAAGAAGTCCCCTAGCGTATTCAAACTTTCTGGGTCAACTCCTTGGGAAGTTAGACTTCTTAATATTTCGAGGCCTGAAGGTGCAAGACATTCAAGAGATTCTCTGGTTGAGCCTGATTTACTTATGGGGTTCAAATCCTTTATCAGCCAGCAGAATTATGCAGCTGGTTCTTGTTCTTCTGACGAGGATATTAGCTGCTGTAAGAGGCCAAAAACTAGTGTTTCAGCTCTCTCCTCCTCGATTGAGCCGTGTTCAGGTGATATAAAAGCTCTCCAGCCAGAGGTGATTGGGTCTAATTCAAGCACCGTGGAAGACATAGATCTTGAGCTCAGGCTTGGGTGAACCACCATAGGTGAATTAAGTACTTACATATTGAAGTGCAACTGATGAATGTGGGAAACGATGATTTCTAACATCTTAAGTTTGTTAACTTTTCGGGTTTCCTTTCTCTGGCTAATTAGTCTTTCTAGATCAAATGAGCGACAGGCAAAGGCCTCTTGTACACATGAAAGTTGAATAGGGATGAAGCGTCTGTGGAATTTCTGCTTTTTCTTTCAAAGCTATATATATTGCATCCCATTCTGAAACATGCGCGTGTTCTACTTTGTTCCCTTCTCTGAGGCTTTGTTTCCCTTTTGCTTTGATAACAGAAAAGAAAAGACTGCTGCTAAAGATCATATTCTACAAACTATATGTAAAGCTTAATTGTACGTACGGAATGAAGCCTAGCTAGTACTGGAAAAAGAAAAATCAGATCGTTAATTATACCCACACCATACTTCACCATCTGTAATGCCATACAATATGATGATTATGATCGATATAGGGACTATAAACTTCTTTTGGTTTCAGATCGTACTTAATCTGAATCATCAAAATGCACCAAAGTGATCTCTAACATGTGAACTTAATCATTCTTTGATCAAGACATTAATTACTGGGAGATGAACACTTCAAAGTTCAAACTCACATCACATCTATGATCAGTGTGGACAGGATTTATCTGTTGCTTAACTTTCCAGGGGGGGACCATTCATTTGAAGTACCATTGGTTAAGTACAATATCAGAGACAAGAAGAGAGGGAGAGAGAGAAGGAGCACACACACTGAACTCCACTGTGTCCTGTGGGGATCTAAAATCAGAAAAAAGGCATCAAGGAACTGACAGTGAGTCACTTCAGCTACATACGCAGGCATTAACATCGGGAGGGAGCATCAAGTCCTTTTTCTTTTACCTTTACTGTTAGTCTGTTAACCCTCACCTTAAACTATTAGACCTGCACTTTTTCCTCACAACTCCAATCACAATTTCATTTCGTTTTCCTATTAATTCCCCCCCGTAAATTCTCTAGAAAAGTCCATCATCCCCTTTGGAACCAAATAGATCATTAAAGTATTAGACAACACAATATAAATTAATTAAAGTTGTACGTTAGCTATACTATACCACTGAAAACTACATGCCAACATCACATCATAAACACTATTACCGCGTCTCCCTTTGTGTGTACGTGTTACTATGGAGGCTATACTCTCTCAGCGACCAACCCTAGAACTAGAAGCCTAAATGTGTCTCCCTGATTTTCATTTTTGTTTCTTTAAAATCAGCTGTAGCCATTTAGCTATATATATATTACGTATGATATAGATGGTTCTTCCACAATACACGGCGAGTTCTTTGTGTTGTGGTGTTGTTTTTTTCAACGTTTCTTATTAAGGCAATTTGATGAAACATCAGGTTTGACTTAATGTGGGTCTATTTTAGCAGAGAGAAGCTGTGAGACATTGATGTGCATACAGGGAATTTAAGACCCCCCAAAAAATCCTTGCCATTATCGGATGTGGGGGATTCGAGATTGTTGGGGGTGGGGGTGGGCTTGCGGCGTTTTCTAGTGTGAATCCTGAGATGGGTCCTTGTTTTTCCACCTGGGTTTGGATAGATACAAAGAGAAGTATAAAAGGAAAGTCAGGTTAGTTACTTGGGTTTCTATGAAGTACCCGGTTTGTGTAAGAGGAATTAAAGTGGATTGGTTGGGGGTTTTGTCTGGTATAGAAGTTAAGGAGTTTTGCTTATAGTAATAATTATTACTATGAGACTGAACCAAAGACTGAGAGGGAGTTTAAGGTGCAGAGAGACAGATAGGGAGACAGAGGTGCACATGGGCATATGATATGTCTGTTTCTGTGTTGCTTTCAAAGATTCACTTCTGCAGGAATATAGAAAAGAATGAGATATATTACATTCTCTCTTAGTACGTACTTGTATTTGTTTGAGGGTTCCTTTATTTAGGGGGCTTTGAAATATTGTTTATGTTTCAAATATAGCATGTAGCTTTATGTAGATAATTAACTGTAGTGTATAATTTATCTTTTTGGCTTTTGGCAGTCACGCCTAGCTATTGGATGTATAACAGTTTATAGACTGCTGGGTTTGGAAACTATGAGCAATGGAGATAATGCTTGCTAATGAACAAAGTTGCAAATTGAGGAACCCACTTGAGTAGGAAATATATGACAAAAGAGTAGATAGTCTTGGTATTCCCAAGCAGGAACAGCAATTATTTTGCGGTTTTCTTCAGATTCTACAAAGCAATGACCAAGAGATAAGATTGAGGTTTAGTGTATTGGACCGATCTGGGTTCTTTAATTTATCATTTTGGCTTAATAATCCACCCTTTATATATATGGTCTAACATGTAGGACATTCCAAATTCAAACCCTACTTAGAGTAAAGAAATCCTATCAGCAAATAATTATAATACTATTAATAATCATGATAAATTATTGGTCCATTTATATAATTTGAATCTTCAAATGGTCGAATAAGTTTGTTTATTTTGGATTATTTTTTTTTAGAACAAAAAGGAGATGCTTGAAGGGACCAGGCTCTAGTTGAATTTCAATGGGCTCATCTTCCTTATAATATATGTTCTTTCCATCTTTTCTTTACCATTTTAGTCTGGTAAAAGCCTGGGTTCTGCTGAGCTCTGACATTTGATCCAAAAATTTTGTCCGGGTTCTGTCATCGAGAAGATTGGTGGCTAAAGCCCATATGTAAACCTTTGGTGATGGTAAATCCAACCCACATGACCTACAGATCCATAAGGTAGTAGATAAAAGAATAACTCGGCCCATTTATGTACTGTTGAATGTTTATCTTCTTCCTTTGTATTTGGTTATGTAATATTAGAGACTCACTTCAAAGGAGTGATGCCTCTGTATATTGAAAGACAGCTTAGCCTTGCTACGCTTCATCTAGTATACTTGTTCACCAACCAAAAACAGAAGATCCGTAAGGTAAGATCATTATGTTATATTAAGAACAAGTCATGCTAAATATAGGTCCATCCATAATTAATTTTTTTTGTTTTTAGATACATCCATCCATCATTAATTTTGCTCCTTCATGGTGGATGCAATGCTTTATTCTCTCTTTTTTTAATGCTTATTTTTGCTGGAACTTGGAACTGCATTACATAGATAGATGATCCGTTTTATTTGAAGAATAATCCAGTAATGGTATCCAAATAGAGGGAAAGTATATATATGTGAAAAAAAAAATGTTTGAAGAACTCTTATCTCATAGCTACCTTTTCGAATAGAACAGTAGCCTCCTCATAAGCTGTAGAAAAGAAAAAACAGATGTGAGTGAGCCTGTGACTGGTCGTTTACTTTTCTATGGCAGCATAGAGATTAGAGAGACTGACCTCGCCCTTTTCACCAACAAAATAAAAAAGACAAGAGAGAAGAAGAAGCATTGCCTGTAGAAGTGGTAACACAGAGACAAAGCACCTCACATACGAGGAAGTAAGAAAATGGCTAAAACGGAGAGCAGTTCCTATGACTCATCAAGATGGTCTCTCCATGGAATGACTGCTCTTGTCACCGGTGGAACTCGTGGAATTGGGTATCTCACAAGTCTCACCCAGTTGAAAGGATTGAATACCAGGATGATGACTGCATGCATCCTAGTGTGTATATATTGACGTTAGTAGATAATTACAGTTACAAAAGGTTATCTGATACAAGAGTTAGTGATGTGAACAACATCTTTTGAACAAGCTAATCCTTATCTCTATTACTCCCCCTCAATTTGAGGGTGGTGGACTGAACCAGACTCAAATTGTCTCTTAACATTTGGAAGGATGAGGCAGGAAGTGACTTTGTGAAGATGTCCGCCAATTGCTTAGTAGCATCGATGTGAACCACCTGTAACCAACCCTTGTGAATACGCTCCCGAATAAAATGGAGGTCTATCTCCAAATGCTTAGTTCTTTGATGTTGCACCGGGTTGTTTGCCAAGAAAGTGGCAGAGAGATTGTCGCAGTGGATAGTAATAGGTTGGCAAGGAGGAAAACGCAGTTCAGAGAGTAGATTTCGCAACCATGTAACTTCAGAAACAGCGCTTGCAAGTGCCCTATATTCAGATTCAGTGCTGCTCCTGGAGACCGTCGGTTGTTTCTTGGCGGTCCAAGAGATGAGATTTCCGCCAAGGAAAACACAGTAGCCAGTTGTTGATCTTCTGGTGTCCAGGCAACCAGCCCAATCAGCATCGCTATAGGCCACCAGATTGTCAATCGAAGTTGGTCGAAGAAGAAATCCATAATGAGAAGTCCCTGCAAGATATCGAAGCACTCGTTTGACAGCCTTCCAGTGTTCGGTTGTTGGTGCGTGCATAAATTGGCATACCGAGTTCACAGCATATGCAATATCTGGCCTCGTGAAAGTCAGATATTGTAGAGCACCCACAATGCTTCGATACTGCCGCTGGTCATCCGGAGATAGCGAGACACCATGATGAAGAGAAAGAGCAAGCTTGGGCTGCATAGGTGTGGCAATTGATTTGAAATCTTTAAAACCAGAACGCTCCAGAATAGTCTTCAAATACTTTTGTTGATGTAAGAAAAGACCATCATGAACTCGTTCAACTTGAATGCCAAGAAAGTAACGTAACTCTCCCAGATCAGTCATGGAGAATTCTTGGGCAAGAAGAGCAAGCAAGTTTTGCAGAAGCGATTGAGAAGAGGCTGTAAGAATAATATCATCTACGTAAAGTAACAAGAAAGCAGTACCTTGAGGGGAATGCAAAGTGAAAAGAGAGGCATCAGAATGGGAAACCCGAAAGTGTTTAGACATCAGAAAACTTGCAAACCGCTGATACCAGGCACGAGGGGCCTGTTTCAGGCCATATAACGCCCTATTGAGCTTGCAAACATAACCGGGCCGTGTAGAATCCTCGAACCCAGGGGGTTGCCGCATGTACACCTCCTCGCTCAGGAAACCATGAAGAAAGGCGTTCTTCACGTCTAATTGACGAATCCCCCAGCCATGAGAGATCGAAAGGCTGAGAACGGTGCGAATGGTCGCTGGTTTGACTACTGGGCTGTAGGTTTCATCATAGTCCTCCCCTGGTTTTTGTGTGTAGCCCTGTGCAACAAGACGCGCTTTATGTCTAGCCAGACGCCCATCTGCATTGTATTTTAGGCGGTAAACCCACCTTGAACCAACAATATTCACCTTAGAGGAGGGAGGTGGGACTAGGGACCAAGTGTGATTTTGTAAGAGTGCCTGGTATTCTTCTTTCATAGCATGTTGCCAATACTCGTTTTTTGAAGCTTGTTTGTATGTGCGGGGCTCAGTATCGGGTGGTGTAGTGGCTGCCAAGAATGTATACTTGGGGTTTGGTTTTCTTATCCCATCACGCAAGCGTGTGGTCATGGGATGAGCTGGTGGTGCTTGCAGTTGAGGAATGGGATGGCTGGGTGGGGTCGAGTTACTCTCGGCTATAGAATTAGGTTGAGTTTGAGTGTCAGGTGGAGGAGATATAGTTGGAGAAGTTTGAGTGTGATGAGTATCAGGTTGTTGTGTGTGGATAGGAGTATTGATATGAGTGTCGTCCGAAAGATTTGGAGAGGGTGTTTGCGGTAGGGTTGGTTCCTGAGAAGTAGTAATTCGATTAGTGTGGGAGTGTAGTCTCACAGGGTTAGACGATATTGATGGAACCGTTATTTGTGGAAGAGTAAATACTGTCGTGGGATCAAAGGTAAAGGAGGGTTGTGGGAAAGCAGAAGCCAAAGAAGAATAAGGATAAGACTCTTCATTAAAAATCACATTGCGCGACACAACAACTTTACGAGAAGTAGGGTTGAAGCACCGAAAACCTTTGTGACAAGAGGACAAGCCCAGGAAAATATGGAGTTCGGAACGAGGAGAAAGTTTGTGCCGAGCAGGAGTCATGTTTAGTGGGTAACAAGCACACCCGAAAACCCTAACCAAATCGAAAGAAGGTGGCCGACCATATAGACGGAAGAAAGGACTATCCCATTGTAAAGAAACATGAGGAAGCCGGTTTTGAATGTAATTGACATAGTGCAAAGCCTCCACCCAAAAGGAAGTAGGAAGATTGGATTGAAAAAGAATAGAGCGGACAGAATTTAACAAAGAACGATGCTTGCGTTCAGCCATTCCATTTTGGGGATGGCTGTAGGGGCAAGAAACTCGTCTCAAGATTCCATGACTGACCAAATAATCATCAAGAGCTTTATTGCAAAATTCACCACCGCCATCACTTTGTAAAAAACGTATCTGGGCATTAAAATGAGTCCGAAGTTCAGCATGCAATTGTTTGAATTTGGAAAAAACTTCACTTTTATTACGAAGAGGATAAAGCCAACAATACTTGGAGAATTCATCAAGAAATAGGACGTAATACTTAAAACCAGTAAAGGAGGACACTGGAGATGTCCATACATCGCAATGAATGATATGAAAAAGACCTAAACAAGGCTCTGAAGAGGCATGATACGGCAACTGGGTTTGCTTGCCAAGCTGGCAAGCATGACAAAAGGAATCTTTATTGAAAGAAGAGACTAACGAAGGAAAACGAGAAAGAAAACGATGCATGACGGGGGCTCCCGGGTGACACAACCGGCGATGCCAGACCGAGCCAGAAACACGATGGTGAAGGTAAGCATGGTGTGAAGGATGCGCGCTGGAATCCGAGACTTGAATGGAATATAACGAGCCAGGATCATTGCACCGAATCGGTGTGGGAGAGAGACGACCCTTCACAGAAAAACCAGAGGAATCAAATAAGACTGAACATGAATTATCAGAGGCAAAGCGTTTAACAGAAATCAAGTTTTTGGTGAGTTTAGGAACAACCAATACATCAAGGAGAACAAAAGCATGGGAACCAACAAAGAAAACTTTTGAACCAATGTGAGTGATGGGAAGGGAAGTACCATCTCCAACTTGGACAGAATCTGTCCCATTGTATTCAACAAACGAATCAAGAGAGGAGGTGCTGTTAGTCATATGGCTGGTTGCACCGGTGTCGGCGAACCAGTAAGGCTGCTGCTGTTCATGAACACCAGCAAAGGAACGTTGGGGACAGCTCTTTGCCGTGTGATTATAGTGGTCACAAATCTGACACTGAACCGGAGGAGAACCCAGAATGGAAGAAGATGAAGAGGATGGTTGGTGCTGTTTCGTAGGCGGAAAAAAAGATGAGGAAGACTTAGAATGAGGATTAGAGTTTTTGTAGTTAAAATTAGGACGAGGGGCATTATAAGAGGATTTCGACTGAGAGCCATTGGAGAAAGAATGCCATGGCGCTCCACCGCGACCACCGCGACCACCGCGTCCTCCTCGTCCGCCTCTACCACGAGTGTTTGTGAAGAGAGCCTCGGAAGTAACACTGGATGAAGGGGAAGATTTGGTTTTGCGAGTCTCTTGGGCTAATAGCATGGAACGAAGCTCATAGAAGGAAGGTAAGGGTGATTTAGAGGTAAGAAGGGTTACCAGGTCATTGTAGTCGTCAGGAAGACCATCAAGTATCTGCATGATGATATCATCATCACTGACGCGCCGGCCGATTGNTTTTTTTTTTTCCCTCTTTTGTTATGCAGGAATGCCATAGTGATGGAGCTTGCAGGGCTAGGGGCAAGAGTGCACACATGTTCGAGAAACGAAGCAGAGTTGAACCAGTGCTTGAACGACTGGAAAGCTAAGGGTTTTCTGGTTACAGGGTCAGTTTGTGATGCATCGTCCGTTGAGCAAAGACAGAAGCTAATTCAAGAAGTGGGTTCTTTGTTTAGTGGCAAGCTCAACATTGTTGTAAGATTATCAACCCTCATTTTATTCCTTTCATTTTATCAATGCTCCGGGTACATGTTAGTTACTTTACATTGGTTTGATTGCTTGGAGTCCTTAATTCTTCTGCCTTATTGTTGTTTATTATCCAAATTCTAGTCTATTTCAGCTTCTAACTGTTGTTATACGACAAAGTGATTGCGTTTCACAGTTTCGAATTTGTTGAAAGCTTATGAATTGGGATATCAGTAATTAGTCAGCTATCTATATGGGATGGGGAAGATAAGTATGACCGTAAACCTGTGCTTCTGTGCTGCTCTGGTGCATTTAGTGGATTCAGGATTTGGGTATTTTACTTAAACAAAGGAGGTTTCCTTGATTCTTCATGTGGGTGTAGGGTTTAAAGATATAGTTTTTGTGGCATTGCTATAATAATCTCTTGTTGTCTATGAGATGGAGACGGCGACAATGTTACACTTCTGCACAGTTGGTTTGATACTTTCATGGATACTCCTTTTCTTTATTCTGTTCCATTATTCTTGTTGCTTTGCCATGCTGTTTAAGTTTGACCAAAGAGGCAATTGAGTGCTTTCTCTTCTACATGTCAGAGATTGGGAGATATAATGTTTATGTTTGCATATCCTCTTAGCCAAAATTTGTTTTTCTTAATGGCTAAAGAAACTTATTCCATAACCAGCAAGCCAGCTGGGGATTTCCTCTTAAGGTATTGAAAGGGGGAAAAAAGAAACAACTTGGTTTGCTTCAGAGTTGTTGCCAAAAATCCAGGTGTTTCTATTGCAAAGCTGCTCAAATTATCAAATTTTATTAAACTAATATTACATCTTTTTGTTTTCATGATAACAAAAGTAGTTAACAATTGGTTGATGGACTTTTTGCTACGTTATATTGTTTCTTCCTTCTTAGAGGTAAACTTCAGTGTCACTGACCAATTTCATGTGAATAGTAAATAGATGTTTCTGCAGTTCCATCTGATGATGATGAGTTAAAGAGTGATTTCAACTATATATTCTGTGAGTTTTAACATGCTTGTTCTTCTACATTTAGGTAAACAATGTTGGAACAAATATTAGGAAGCCAACTATTGAGTATACTTCTGAAGAATTAACGAAGCTCATGGTAACAAATTTTGAATCTTCATACCATCTCTGCCAACTTGCTTATCCTCTTCTAAAAGCTTCTGGAGCAGGAAGCATTGTGTTCATATCCTCTGTTGCGGGTCAGTTCCATATAAGTAGTGGATCAGTCTATGGAGCAACTAAAGGTGAGTTAGTTACATCTCTTTCCTGGTGCCTTTTTAGAGAAAAAGGAAACCATAACCATAGGCGAACTATTACTCGGTTATTGTGAAGAAGTAAACATATTCTTTATCTACTGCCATTCTCAGCTGCAATTAATCAACTTACCAAAAATTTGGCTTGCGAGTGGGCAAAGGACAATATAAGGGCCAATTGCGTCTCACCTTGGTACACCAAAACATCGCTTGTGGAACATGTAAATGCCCTAACCCTCCTGTTTCGTCTCTTCTTACACTCTTGTTCCTGTTTTGCTGTGTCGTTGGTTGTGTTGGGTGCTTCAAAGACATCACTATCAAAATACATTGGCATTATACTTTTATAAAAAAATGTACACAGATAGGACAACACTCCTATTCTTCTATTCTTGGAAATCATAGCTTGCTATTACTATTAGTTCTATTTTCTACTACTAGCGTGGCATCATGATCATGGAGTGTCCTGAGAATTGCCATTGCTTTTTCACCACCATTTAAGTCAGTTTCGGTTGGGCATAAACCACGAACAATGTGGATTACTGTTGACAGCATGTGCTGTCTCGTTGCATCTTAAGGATGCCCTACTTAACTTTTGCAGCTTCTTAAAATCTGGTTACAATTAGTGTTCTAGTCAGCCAACATGATCTTCATCGGAAATGGCATCTTGCTGAAAGGTTGATACTGTCTTTTCTGGCAGTTTAGTCCCCTTTCTTGAACACCCATTATACAAAGGAACCCCTACTACACAAGAACGCCATTAGAGCTTGGAGTTCATGTGTCAGGTGGTATAGCAGGCAATGCCTTGCAAAGTCCTTGAATGTCCTGAGTTTGATTCTCCAGATTGTCCCAGCTTCTATTTATGGATTAGTATCGAATGAAAACATCTGAAGGAAGAAAATTTGTTACTTTCAAGTTTGATATGCAGAAGTTTCAGAGGTTATGTTTCTCTGCACTAACCAGGTGTAAGCTTTTAATCTCCGTTATTTTGCGGCCTTCCTTTGTTTATCACCTCAGGTTTCTGATTGACTTTCCATTTCTGTTCTCTTTCTGTTATATCCCTAAACTATTTGCAGGTAGACCGATAGGACAATGATTTTCTGGTTTCATGGAGTCCAATGGGACATCCTTCTATTTGGACTATGTTATTTCAGTATTCTCTCTGGACTTTGTACTAATACTTGGGTAGCATGACATATTGGATTTATAGGACCTTAGTAGAAAATTTTGTTAGCATCCAACTTCAAGTCTTTTCCTATGTTGGCATGATATGAAGTTTTTGTTGTAGGTTAGAGCTATCTGATATGTCTGTGGTTTTTTTGTATGTGCTAATGGTAACAAAGTTGGTCACCGAACTATAAGTTACGCACGAGTTGCAATACTGATCAGTTCAGATCTTTGTACATAAGGCCTGATACATTTTTGGGTTGTAAAATACAATTTCTCCTTCTGCAGTTGCTTGCAAACCAAAGCTTCGTAGAAAAAGTAGTCTCAAGAACCCCTCTCCAGCGTGTTGCAGAAGCATCAGAAGTCTCATCTCTGGTGGGATTTCTTTGCCTACCCGCTGCTTCTTACATCACTGGACAGGTTATTGCTGTTGATGGAGGGTTGAGCGCAAATGGATTTGACTCTGGCATGAGACTAGATTGAGCAATCCTCCTTTTTTTTTTTTTTTCTCCTTTTCTGATCATAAGTAATATCTATTGTATTTTGGCTTATATGCCCTCAATTTGCATGTTTAATATTTTCCTGATAAAAGAATTCGCTGTGGAATTCATCTTTCACTCCTGTTGCGTGCTTATCAAGCTATTAATTTTATGTATAACAACATAACCATCTTATTATCCTACAGAAAGTCGGTTATTCCTATTAATTTAAATTCCTGAAAAATCTGTGTTGTGCCAACCAAGGTTTCTTCCTTCTAATCGAATTGTGTCTGGCTAGTGTTCCAAACCCAGTTTCAATCCAGCGCAAATGCCCTCTAAGCAATAAATACCAGCTAATTGAATTTTTATTTATTTTTTTTTTTTAGAGGGCAGAGAATCCCAACATTAGTGTTACGTAAAAGTGTCAATTGTAGACCACAATACTGTGACTGTGAAAGATGGGACCGAATTTTTTTGCATTGCCTTCTGGAGAAATAAAGGTGACTACTTTCGGTCCAAAAGGTATAAAAGAGACCATTGTTTGGGATGCAAAATGCCATCCCGTGCCTATCATCGGGCTGGATGCCACAATCCCACTTATGAAGGGACGGGGCCGGACCAGAAAGTACTCTTAGGAGATCAATAATAAATATCCATATATCTATTAAACGGTAAAAAAATTCAATTAAAATGATAATGGTAATAAAATTGTAGAAAAATATTGAACACAAAAAATAATTAAAATTTGATATATAATTACATATTTTTATCATTTTAAAATTTATACACATTAAATAATTTTAATTTATAAATTATAAAAAATATATAAAATAAATAATTATTTATATTATTATTAGTATACAAAATGATTAAGATTTTGTGATCTACAGAAAATTAGGAACCTAATTATTATCATTTTTTAAAAGTTGATTTTTTTTTGGAACCGCCATATATATAACACTTAAATTTAATTAAAGTTAATAAAGAAATAAAAGTAAAATAGATAATTTTAATGGATTAACATAAAAAGATTATTATATTAGAAATAATCATGTACATTTGTGAAGAATTTATATGAAAACTTTGAAAAGAATGGATGGCCGCCTCCCCAGTCACCCCCTGTTTCCACTGGACCCTACTAACCTTCAGTTCATTTTTTCTCCAGTTGTCTCTAATTACTGCCCCTTCGAAACCAAGCAAACCAACGAGACATTAGAGAAATTCGACGGAGAGTTGTTTCTTTTTTTTTTTGCTTGAACCTCTCTTCATTGAAAACAAATAGAGCATAAATTCGAGTTCTTCTCTCTCAATCGAAACTAATAAGAAAAAATAGAGCTGTGATGTGAGACCTCTTGCAGAAAGAAAAATACAAATGACCAACAAAAGATTCTCGGTTTCTTGACAAATTTATCTTCTCCTATAAACTAATGAGTTCCATTGCTCAAGTACTTGATAACAATAGTGATCTTCATATGTTTGTCTAGAAAATAGTACACTACACATAGGAAAGCGAACAAAACACAACATGTGGAAGCCAAGCAATGGAGAATATATAGAAGAGTTTCACATCCTTTGCTTTTTATAAATATAACAAGTTACAATTTTACTTTAACCGTTCGATGAATTAAAAATAACATGCCATATTATGCGAACTGGAGGCAAATGGAGAAAAAAATGGACCGGAGGTGAGCAGCCCCAGCGAAGGAACATAGAGTTGATTTATTTATTTTTTCCTTTTAGTGAGAAATTAGAGTTGAGTTCAAAGACTTTGGGCAAAAAAATTGTTAAAAAAAAAAAGCAAATATTTTGATTTGGGCGGTGACACGTGTAGTGCAGCAGTGACACTGACACCTCTACCCGCCAAATTTTCCGCCAAGTTGCCATCCATTCGGTGTATCAATACGCCTTCATACACAAGTATAGGGCAATATTAATCAATAAATCTGTGGGTGGGGAGCGGGAATCGGTGATACTACTGCAACTGAGGCAGACAAATACAATACAAGGTAAGTCATCAATCGTCAGGCATCGAGAAAATATCTAAAGGGCAAACTGCCATCAAACCCTTTTTATTGCTTGCATCATTTTAGATGCAGATGCATCTTGCCAAACCGCAATCCGGGGGGCACATGGACCTTTCTTAAAGCCTCAGCCATAATTAGTTTACTACTACTACAAGATGTACACGCATAAATGCTCCTGGCTCCTGCCTTTGTCACACATTTAATAGTAGTAGCATCTCCATTAAAAAAATAAGTAGTAGCATATAGTATACTTAAGCTTTTTTTTAGTTTTGTTCAGATCAATTCGGATTCAATCTGGATTGCACTTAGTTATGTGGATGAGTCTCCTACTGAGTATCCTACATGTATGATAATATCGAATTCGAGACCTTACTTAAACGGGATCAAAACACTTACAACTTAGACCAATCTCATATCCCTACATTTGGTATATATAATATACATGGTTATACGTAGTTATACATAGTTTATACACAAAATTGTCTAAGCTGCAAGCATGCCCTGACGCGTGTCGTTTCATAAAAGTAGACAGGTGAAGTTGTCGTAATCAGGGCCGTGCTTAGCTTAGCTGTGCCGTCTTTTTAATTTTGTGTGTTTATTTTTTAATAGTGTTAAGGAGGGGGGAAGGAGGAGTTGTGGGTTAGGTGAGTAGTCATCACTGACCTAAACTCACTGGGCTTCTGATTTTAACAGTCACGTGTCACTTTTGCTTTTGCTACGTCACTACAAAAACACACACTAAGCATTTACTGGGCCGGGAGGCCCGGAGGGCCCGACACTTCCTGCTTCCACACAGCTTTCACATTCTTAACGTGTCGCCTTCTGATTGCTTCTCCAGTTTTGCCATCCATCCACCCAACTTTCCACCTCATCTCTTCTGGGTACGTCTGTCCATCCTCCCCTTCTTCAACTTGTAAATCTGTAATTCGACCACAAGAAATAAAGACCTGTAAAATTAAATTGTAAATGTATAAACACCGATTATTTCTTATTAAGTTACAAGTTTATTATACATGAGTGACAACTGAGGTACGAGCTCAGATTTGTCATGTTCAGTAAACGTTATTAGTTAATAAACCTAAGTTTTTACTTATGCAGCATTCATGAGGTGGGGGGTATATGCATCAAGCACAATATTTATGTGAAACATGTGGATTTAGATCTCAATAAATTGACAAAAAATGCAAGAAAATGACTGTCAAATTCCTTAATTTAGTCTGCATATGTGTACAACTCTGATACAAATAATGAAATAACGGCATTATTAATGGGAATACACCTGTTCCCAGCTCATTCGAGGGCTAATAGTTTTGAAGTTATAGTAAGATGATTGCATTCCTTGCCGGATAAACATGCATTTTGTAATTTTAATTTGACCTAACTTGCATACGATTACCATATTATTTGCTTAATATATGTTAATATTTAAAAGAAAGAATGTGTTTCCATCCACAAATAACCATGAACGTGTACATCCTCCTACTACAAAGATATTTATGTTAACATAATTATTTGATAAATGTCAGGAATCAATTAGATGCTTTCATGCTGATAGCTAGAATGGAGTTTTTACATGGAACAGAAATAATATAGTTTGGGAGAGAATTCAACCTTTGACCTCCAACATTGAAAGTACGAATGGGTTGGCCATAATAAGAAATAAAAAATCCAAATTTATCTTGGAAGGGGAAGAACGTCACCACTCACCACATGAAGAAGAGAAGTGCAGACATTTTGTTTAATTTATTTGCTAAATATGGTTAGTTTTCATTTTTGGTAAACAAAAGCGAAGGCGCCCATCCAAACACCATCCAAGGACGGCAAATCAAACAACAAAATTGGCGAAAAAAAGGAAAAAACAAAATTATTTGATGGGGATGGGGATTGGGAAGGTAAGGAAATAAAATAAAAGGAAATGAAAGGAAAAGGCAAAGGAAGGCCCCGCCCCAAAAAGTAGCGACTGGTGGACACGTGTCCAGGGGCAGGGGCAAGGATTTTTGTTTTGCAAACTTCGGTTTCCACGTCGGATCAGTGCCAGGTGTACGGAGAGGAGTGAAAGGGGAGCAAAGATATTCTGCAAAAGATTGGGAGAGATTAGTAAATTGACATTTGACCCCGCGGCCTCATACGTGTCCCCCCATCTCGCCTCGTTACGTAGACGCTTTCCTTCAACGACCAGAATAAAGCAGAGACACCCTATCATTCCCACTCCCCTCCACCACACCACACCAACCTGCGCGTTACGTCACGCTCTCCATGAAAATGAAAATACTTTCATAATAATAATAATTTTTTATTGGTGTTTTTATTGAGGGTTGTTAATAAAATTTAGAAAAATATTAAATATCATCCAATCTTCCTTTGAATTACTTATTACGTAGAAAGAAAAATCTATTGTTTCTTAAATTCTTTTTACGGATTTAATTTAAATAAATAAATTTAGAAAATAGTACCGTACATTACATACGATATCGTTAAGCTAAAATTCAAATAATATTATATGCTTTTTTAACGTTGCAATAATGAAAATATTTGATTATTTTTGTCTATAAAGTCTACTAATTTAATAATAGCTAGCAAAATTATGTTAAACAAAATTTCGATTATAGATTAAGCTATTTGAAAAGCGTTTAGCGATACGTGCAACTTTCTCTACTTTATAATAACAGTTTTAAATGATGATGACAACATAACATTTTCATAACTATATACTAAGCTTACTTATTGATAAGTATTTTCACATTATATATTGTTTATTATCAATAGCATCACACGAGTTATGATTTCTTTTTTTTTTCTGATTCCACGCACAGTAATGGTTCAAATTTTGGAGATGAACAATGTGAAGCAATAATGTTTTTGCCAGAGGTGACGAAATAATGTTACCAATATATTCCCGATGATATGTTTAAAGGAACAGTCGTGTCCAAAAAAGAAAAGGTTTAAAGGAACAGAGAAAAAAAGAGAGGAAAGACTTGTTATGCTACTCGCTAAATAGACGTGTGGACAGCAGAATCAAACACGAATCTCCTACCCGGATTTCTCAGCCACGTGGTTATATCCTAGAAACATTGTACAAATTCCTCACATTAAGAAACTCTTAAAATAATTAGGAACACCAGCAAAAACCTTTAATAAAAGACTCCAGAGAGAGAGAGAGCGGGGAGGTGGGGGGAGAGAGAAAGAGGTCCACTCATGTCCCAAGACCACATGCGTGTCAGTAACCAGGGGTTGCCAAACAAAAGCCGTGTTGATCTCCCATTGGGCCACGTCAATCCCTCCCCCAAATCGCCTCCACACGTGGTAGATCCTTGGCGGGAGAGAGAAAGATGGACGGTGCAGATTACCATTTTTGTATTCAACAGTTCGACGTCACGCCAACTGTACATGTCGGATTACTAACCCCTGCCCCTGACGGTGACGGGCAGACCTGCCCGTTGTTGCAGTGTGGCCCCCAGGTGAAAAACTCTTAAATCATTTTCTTCTCCTCCTCCCCTTTTTCCTTCCTCCTTAGAGCCTTTTTAATCACCCCTTAACATTTCCTGCCAAAAGATCTCTCCTTGGGTGCATTTCTTCTTCTCCTAGTTAATCTCTCTTTTTCTCTTCGGGTTTGGGTAGCAAGTGGTTGATTGATACTAACAAAGGAGTTAGTTAATTGAAGAGCTCTCGTCTTAGTTTGGGTGGATTGATTGATTGATTGGCCGGGATTTGCTGTGGAGTAGTGAGCGAGACTGAGGCTGCAGCCGCCGCTGTGGAGCCAAGCTCGCGTGCCTCAAGGCGCCGGAGGTTGGAGCTGCGGCCGTTTAAGCTAGTCGCCGGCGATGTGAAGCTTGAGAACGGCAGGAAAAGGCAGAAGCTGGATCTTGTGTCGCCGCCTCCTCCTCCTCCTCCTTCCCTTGAAATATCATCTACGCCGCGGGACTGCGAGAACGCGGTAGAGAATTGCGAGCAGTCGATCAGCAACAACAAAGATGTTGTTGAATACGATGACACTGAGAAACTTCAAAGTGGAACTTCTACTAGTAATAATTTGCTTCCGAATGGATTGGTGCAAGAAGGAGCGGTGCAAGATGAGCTCCCTAGATTCGGGACAACTTCAGTCTGCGGCCGGAGAAGGGACATGGAAGACGCCGTTTCCATACACACTTCGCTCGCCGCCGGAAACACTTCTTTCTTCGGCGTCTTCGATGGCCACGGTTGCTCTCATGTACGTAAATTGAAAAAAAAAAATCCTCGTTAACATAAGATCTTGCTATATAATATATGTACATCTTTTAAAAAAAGGGACTAGGTGCTAATTTTTGGTGGTGGTGGTGTAGGTTGCCATGAAGTGCAGAGATCGGTTACACCATATAGTGAAGGAAGAGATCGAGAACTCCGCTGAAAAGGGCCACGTGGAGCACTGGAAGGAAGCCTTGGGCAGAAGCTTCTTGAGGATGGACACGGAGGTCGGGAAATGGGGCGAGGAAGATAAGCGCTCCATTGATTGCCGGTGCGAGCTACAGACTCCGCAGTGCGACGCGGTTGGATCTACCGCCGTTGTCGCGATCGTCACGCCGGATAAAACCGTGGTCTCTAACTGCGGCGACTCTCGCGCCGTGCTCTGCCGCAACGGTGTCGCTGTGCCGCTCTCCTCCGATCATAAAGTGAGTTGCCTCTCGAGCAGTTACTGGCTTTTTGTTTGTGTGCGGCACGTTCTTTAGTTAGGACCTAATTAGTAGTATTACTAATTTCGGTAATTCTAATTAATCTGATAATTAGTATTACTTTCATTTCACTAATCCTGTTTAATCTACAGCCTGATCGGCCGGATGAATTGGTACGGATCGAGGCCGCCGGTGGGCGAGTGATCTACTGGGATGGGCCAAGAGTACTTGGCGTTTTGGCTATGTCCAGAGCAATAGGTAAGACGCATCACTAATAAGAAAGTTGAATCCTTAATTAGTTAATAAATTTTGTTTTTGGAATACTAATGCTTTTAGTTTTAATTTTTCAGGCGATAATTATTTGAAGCCGTATGTGATTCCGGATCCGGAGGTGGTAGTGATGGACCGAACCGATGATGATGAGTGTTTGATTTTGGCGAGTGATGGGTTGTGGGATGTGGTGTCAAACGACACCGCTTGTGGGGTGGCGCGCATGTGCCTGCGCGCTGAGAAGCCGGCGTCTCCTCCGATGTCGCCCGGCAGCGACATGGCGGTCAGAGGCGGTGTCATGGAGAGCTCCGATAAGGCCTGTACGGATGCGTCAATTCTGTTGACCAAGCTGGCCTTGGCTAGACATAGCGCGGACAATGTTAGCGTTGTTGTTGTGGATTTGAGAAGGAATCAACAGCACCAAAATCATTAATTAATTAACATGAATGTGTGATTTGGGGTCAGAATTATAATTATATCTAGATCGGGTTAAATAGCTTCGATTGTATTTTTTCTTTTAGGGTTTCCTTTCTACCAAGCAAAGAAAAAAGTGGGGAGAGGATCTTGTTTTACATTTTGGATTGTCTTGGGAGGTTGATCAATTTCTGCAAAAAGAGAAAAAAAAAACGCAGGATATGGGTATACTAATTAGTATTAACGCGAGGAATATGGTTCTTAATGTGTATAGCGAGAGGAACTTTTTATTCCTCTTTGCGTATCAAAATATCAAACATTTTTCGTTTCTTTTACGTGCTGCCTTGGTTTGTATGGTATTCATGATTTCTCTTTTACTTTCTGCACTTCTAATCCTCTGTATTGTGTGTGTTAAGGGGCTTAATTTGAACGTTTGTAAGGCCATTATTTATGATTAGCAAAATGATATAATCCTGGCGACAGTAGGGGTGTAGAAAGGGATGATTCTACTCGAATTTAGTCAATTATCTACAACGATCTCGCTAAAAAAAAACATAAGGCCACAAGGGACCGAAGTCTACAAGCAAGTTTAGCTTGAGTTAATTAGGATGTAGGAGCATGTATGGATTTTTTAATTGAGAGAGGAGGAAGGCAGGCAAAAAGTGAATGATGGTAGGCAGGGTAGGGGAAAATGATTGAAGGGGTCAACAACAAGTTGTGGGAGATAATGGGGTGTGTTGTGGATGGATAGGTGTTGGTCATAAGACCCAATGTTGTTCCTCCTCCTTTCAGGTACATGGAAGGGCAGATATTGTAATCGCCATTATTATTCTTTTGATTCCGATTCCTGATAAGATGTGAGGGGCTCACCAGTGCTACACAATCAGCTCCCAACACGTAGCATTTCGGTCTCAGTTTTGGCATCCCCATCCCTCTGCTGTACTAGATTTTGTTAGATTTGATGTTGATGGCGTCTTGCCCTTCTATTGTTTTCAATTCTTACAGTGACCACCTGATTTTGTTCCTTGGAGATTGATTCTTTCTTCTATGCAAAAGTGGGATTGGGAGGTAGGTCAAATTGGGCGGAAATTGTGAAGGCAAGGAAGCAAAGCAACGATGAGCACGGCTACTAATTATTTCTTTGAGGGACTAAACTGTGAAAGGAAGGAAAATATTAAAAGGAAGGAAAATAAGTAAGAAAAGAAAAAGAAGAATGGAGATGTAAGTACAATTCTTTCTTTTTTAAAACAAAAAAAAATGGTGGGATGGGAGGAATCAAATAAGGAAATGAGAAATGAAATGACAGTAAGAGAAAAGATTTTTTTTTTTTATAAAGAGAGAAAAGATTTTTGTTCGGGTGTTTGGTTAGATGAAATGCGGGAGAAATGAAATTGGAGAAATATCTTCTGTTGAAAGTATTTATCCATCTATTCACTTTTTTCTTAAGACCTCACACTTTACTTTTGTAAAAGTACTATAAACCCACAAATAATCTGGCGTCTATTCACTTTAACGTCAAAAATTACTTGATTATTTTCGCATTAAAATTTTCTTCCCAAGAAATAGTTTTCAAATCTTACTATCTTTTTTTTTTTTGATAAGGTCAAATGTTACTATCTTAATTATTCGGAATAATGTTCAATTATTCAGCTCTTAAATTTTAATTTTCAGTTGGATTGAAGAAAATCCTGTTATTTACCTTTTTTAGATGAAAAATCCTGTTATTACCTTAATTCAGAGTGGACGCATTTGGACCCAATCTTCCCATATGACACTCCTGCTTTCATTCTAAAATTTGCTGGCTCCGTAATAATAATTAAGGATATTTTTGAGATCTACAAAACCTCTTGATAACTGCCACGCTTATCCGACTGTAAATGGCAGCATAAGATTTTGTTTATGCAAATTTGCTCCATTCTATTTATGAAATAGCAGCATCAGATTTTACTTATCCCAAAATCTTCACCACATGTAGACATGAGGGAAATTTTGGAATGAGGGAAGCATATAATTAAGCTTGGTACCCCATTATAAATTCAAGAAAAACTAAACTCCCGATCGACAACACTAAACAACTTGTATCAAGCAAACATGAATTTCTTGACAAGTAGGCTTCCCTTGTTATTGACATTGTTGTGGTTGTTACTGCTGTTGATGTGCGCAACCAAGTGCAGTGCCAAGACCAAAGTTCGTGTGGTGAATAAATTGGAAGACCGGCAGGATCTTCATTTGCATTGCAAGTCTAAAGACGATGACCTAGGCCCTCAGGTTGTTACTCCTGATGGGATCTGGACTTTCTCGTTTGATCCAAATTTCTGGGGCACCACGCAATTCTTCTGTCGCTTCTGGTGGAATGGAGAGTCGCATTGGTTTGATATCTATAGGGCATCAAGGCACGACCCACCTCTTTGCCCCGACGAGAATATTATTTGGGAAGTCAAAAAAACTGGTCCTTGTTTTATCACATGCTTTAAGAAAAAACCTGAACTCTGTGATCCATGGAAATCATGAAGTGGTTCCTTCCATATATATTTTGTGAGCTACTACAATACCGATCGTCACAACTTAAAGGCTCAATACCTATCGAATAACTTTATGCTCTCGGCAAAAAAAAAAAAAAAACTATCATAATAAAGCCTAAAACCATATGGTTTCTTGTCATTAATAAAAGATTTATTGTCTCTGCAATGGAATTCCCTCTTGTTGCTTATTTTCAATCAGCTACAACATGATCAAATCAGCCATTACTGTCCACAATTAGATATTATAACAAAAGATACACAAACATCGCACTGTTTTTTTCGACAAAAAAAAAAAAACATCGCACTGTTTTTTGGGCACTATTATCCTAGGCCAGCCTATGAGAAACCTTTTTGCTCAAACTATAATTTGAGACATGACATAATCCATAAAAATTGGATAAGGGCATCACACTTCCGAGTACCAATGAAATTGCTTCATTGCTAATTTTCAATTAGCTGAAAAAGTTTGCAAGCAAGATCTTGATGACTCTTCAAGTAGGATTAGTTATGAACCTTATACTAGATTTTATTATATTAGGAATAATTATATCATTTTAGCAATATTACTTATTGTGTATATTTACTCCCTAAATAATATGCGATAAATCACGGAAATAAATAAATCAGGGGGAACCAGCTTTGGGGATAAAACTAGGAAAACAAATAAACCCTAATAGAGGAAAAGAAATCTTAAAACATATTTTATTAACATAAAATGGTAGTTCACAATTAGCACGACTGGGAGAATCCCTATAATAAATTTTTTTTCCATCTTATATAGTAATAAACTTTTTGATCCACTATGCTTTTGCTTAATTTTGACCAGAGAGTATGCAATAATAATATGGTTGCAGATTGTCTTGCCAAATTAGGCTTTTAGATAAGGCCCAGAGAAAAAACTAGGCTTTTAGATCCCAAAATGACTTTATATTGTTATCCACTGTTCCTCCAGCCTAGATCATGCGTTCAATGCATATAGTGTTTTAATCCAATTTTTACACCATTCAATCATTGGTTGAATAAAGTTGATATATAATGTGCTAAATGTTTTCCATATTTAGTAGCGAAAATTTTGGTTAAATGCCAAATATTTTCCAGATACAGATGGATTGAAGAAATTAGGAAATGAGTGGAAGAAACTTCCATATGAAATGCTGCCAGTGCCAGGAGGAGATGAGAAATTTTCATTGGCGGCTACAATACATGTAAGCTTCTTTTTTTTTTTTAGAATAACATTAATATTACATGTAAGTATAGTATCTCACTATATATAAAATTCAAGACAATTAGGTGAAGTCCTGCAACACCAAAAAACAACTTTATATCTATCAACACTGATTCAAGCAAACATGATGTTGCTGATGACTAGTAGGCATCACTTGTTATTGACATTCTTGTCATTGCTATTGTTTTCGTTCACAATTACTCTGTGCGCTGCCAAAACCAAAGTTCACATTAAGAATACACTGGAGGGAGGGCAGGTTCTTAACTTTCATTGCAAATCCAAGAACGATGACCTTGGCGTCCAGCTACTCCACCCTGGTGAGGAGTGGATGTTTCGGTTTACGGTAAATATTTGGGAAACAACACTCTACTTCTGTCGCTTCTGGTGGGGTGCAGAGTCTCATTGGTTCGATATCTACAAGGCGTCAAGGGATAAGTGGCCACCAGTTTGCTACGATGATAATAAATATTGGGAGGTTAAACAAAGTGGCCCTTGTTTCATAAGGTGCTTTGCTAGCCCACACCAGACCTGTTATCCATGGAATTCATAGATATATATACATATAAATCTCTATGCTTTGTTCTTGATGATTCTCTGAAATAAAGAATTGAGCTATAATTAATTATTCAATTGGTGTTTCACAGTATTGCACCTGGGAATTCAAGTTTTTTCTGATGCTATTGGAATGCTTTTCTTGCTTGTTTATTTTTTTGGGAATTTTCTTGCTTGTTCTCTGCCTTGCCTTATCTTTCTTTAGTTTTTTTAGTCAACTGCTGTAATTTCTGACTGCAACCAAGTGCGTGATTTTCATGAGGAACCAAATTTGATCTGCGATTTAATGAGCCTATTTATCCTCAAATCAGCTCACAAAAACAAATTCTGGGGAGATGACGTGTTAATTTCTTTAAAAACATGGTCCAATTGAAAGGGGATGGTTTGGGGCCAACATCCAAAAAAAAAAATATCTACTTTGAACCCAAAAGTTACCCGGGCGGGCCACTTGCTTTTTTCTCAAAACTTCCCAGTTTAACCAACCCAAAAACTCCAGCAAAAGAAACCCTGTTCTGCTACTTATTTATTTTTGTTCTTTTTTTTTTGTTTTTAACAAACTGGTACACTACCCATGGATTGCACGGATTTGATTGGATTTTGTTTTAATAATTTACGGAAAAAATAAACAACAGATGAATACATACAAATTAGAGAAAAATTAAAAAAAATATGAATTTTTAATAATTTACAGATTAAAATAAACAACCCCTGGGCTCTCTTGCTAATGGGCCCAGTGGGTAAATTACACTGTATCAATCCTGGTATTTTTTTTTTTTCTTCCTTTGATGATCTGGAGCCTAATACTGTTTGTGTCAATTTATCCAAGACGTATGAAACAAGTATAATCCGATTCCCATTGCCTGGATTAAAAGCATCTGAGTTCTTCTCCTCAAACAGGTTCATATCTGGCCACAAAAGTAATAATGCGTCACAACTATATATATATATATCTTACCAATCATATGTGCGTCAAAAGTTGAAGACACTACAAAGAAAGGGAATGATGCCTATCCGGTATCATGTTTGTTGTTTAAATCATAACCACAATTAAGCTTCAATTCCGGAGAAATTAACACGTGAAAGTGAAGCTCAACTTCAATTTCTATCTTCTTAACTGGAGATGTTCCTGGGTTGTTTAGTGCTGAGAATTTGTACGAGAATAATGAAGCACCGATAGAGCATCAGATTCTAGGCTTTACACATTACATGTATGGTAAAAGTCTTAGGACACATCATTATCATATTAATTTGTCAGGAGTAAATTTATGAAAAAAAAGTCAACATCATACTTCACTACAATGTTTTTGCACCCCCTCCTTATATGCATCAGGCATAGTTATATATGTTGATGTTTTTCGCGTTTTCTTCTCCATCAAAAATAAGAATAGAAGAAGAATGTTTTCTATCTCGCATTGTTCATTGAAGTTTATGTTTTCTATCCATTGGCCAGAGCGATCGAGAAACTCAAATGTGAAACATAAGAGTACGGATTGAAAAGGGTATTAAATTCAAATGAAAATCAGTTACATAATGTGAGTTAACAGACAAATTAAATCCGTAATAAAATGTTAGATAAAAAATCAACACAAGCTATACGGTATTCACCCGGATGGCTTACTTTTTTTTTTTAGGTAATGGGTATATTAAGTATAACTTGTATAAGATTTATACCAACATTATTAAGAAAACTATATCTTACTGTTGATACATCTGAATTTAGGGATGCCAATGCTTTCTACTACCCGCAGATGTTTACTTGGGTAGTTTTTTTTTTTGGAAAAACCGTGATCATGCCTCGCGGGCTTTATATTAGAACCAGAAGTTATACATCAAAAGATTTAGGGAGACAAATCCCTTTTACATCAGTGAGAAGGTGGGTTAAAAGAGAATCAGGGGGAGACTGAAAGAACGTTATTCCCCTGCCAAGGGAGGAGGCCATCTGCGCTAGAGCGTTAGCACTGTGATTAACCTCAGTATGTGTATGTTTCACAAGAACTACCCAGTCCCGGGTACATAGGTTTCTAATGTCAAGAACAAGAGCTGGCACAAAAGAAAGCCCATCTTCATCAGATAAAACCATGTCTACAACTACCTGTGAATCCACATCGGCTTCCACAAATCGGAACCCCATATTCCACGCTAGCTGTAGTGATGCATGAAGGCCCCATAGCTCGGAGAGTATAGCAGAACAGATGCCGATGTTGAAACATAGACCGCCTAGCCACTCCCCTGATGTTCCCCTTATCAAACCCCCTGCTGAGGAGTAATTTGAGCCCGAGTTAACAATCCCTGCAGAGTTCACCTTGACAAACTGAGGTGAAGGAGGGTTCCAAGTGATAAGCTTAAGACCATCAGTAGTCTCGCCAAAGGGTTTAGAAAGGTCCAGATCCTCCGCCCATTGTAGCTCTCTAACTTTGGTTAGAACCAATTGTCCCGGTTTGTATATTTTGGAGGGGTTGTCCCCAAAAATCAGTTCATTACGCCATTGCCAGAGTAAGTTGCAAGCCACCCCAAAAATGCGTTCCCATTCTAATCCATCCATTGTTGGACCAGATACCCTCAAATTAGCAACGACCCATTGCTGTGGGTCAGTGCAGAAAAACTCCTTCACCCTGCGGTGACCATGTAGAAAGTTCCACAAGTTTCTTGCAAAGGGGCAATCTCGCATGACGTGGAGTAGTGTCTCCTCCGCATTTGTGCACCTTGGACAGCAATCGTCCTCTGTCATGCCATGTCTAGCTCTCTGGTGATTGGTTAGTAACTTGCCGTGGTAAAGGAGCCAAAGAAAGCTTTTGTACCTTTGAGGACCTCGCCACTTCCATAATAACTTCCAGTTCTTGGCAGTATTTGACCGAGAAGCTGCTTCAAGTGACTCATAAGCCGATCGTGTTGTGAAATCACCCTTTGCTGATGCTTCCCAACACACACGGTCAGGTCCCCTATTTCTACTTGGGCAACAAATTGCACGGATTTCTTGCTGAATCTGGTCGGGTATCAGAGCATCGAACCTGGACCAGAGCCAGTGTTTCCCAGAGTTTGCATACAATGCTACCTTCTCATCAAGCATGGTGGCCGGAATAGGGGTGTTCAAGTGTAGATGCAAAGGGCCGCTTGGTGTCCACTTATCTAACCAGAAAGCCGTTGTAGTTCCATCCCCAATCCTCCACATTAGCTGTGTATACACCGCAGGCCAAGTATCACAGATTGCCCTCCAAGTATGGGAGCCTTGCTTCTTTTCGAGTACATCAGGTACCAGAGGCTGGTTCTTCAAGTATTTGGCCCTAAAGACCTTCACCCAAAGGGTATTGGGCCTCGAGATAATACTCCAAGCAAGTTTCATGATAAGGGCCTTGTTACATGACCTTAGGCGCCGAAGGTTAAGACCACCGCCATGCTTTGGTAAGGTCAGGGTTTCCCAATTCACGAGATGTGTCTTTCTAGATGTATCGGTGGAACCCCATATAAAGTTCCGGCAGAGCTGTTCAATACGATCACAAGTGGATGCCGGTAGTTTAATGGTTTGCATAGTGTAGATTGGTAGTGCCGCCAAGACTGATTGGGTTAAGGTGATACGCCCGGAAAGAGACAAATTCTTGGCTTGCCACCCATTGAGTCTTGATTGAACTGTCTGTACTAAATGTTGGACAGTCCGAGCTGATACCCTTTCGTGAAGTAATGGTACGCCAAGATACTTTCCAAGGTCCGTGGTGAGCTGAAAACCAAGTCCTTCGCTTAAACTCCTTGCAGTAATGATAGGGACGTTTTTAGAGCAGAATACTCGAGTTTTTGACTTGTTGACTTTTTGACCTGAGTAGAAGCAAAAGGAATCCAAGCAGTCCGAGATTACAGGGATTTGATCCAGGTTTGCTTCCGCAAAAAGAAGGAGATCGTCAGCAAAGAAGGTATGTGATAGCATCGGCCCCCCTCGGCTCAAGACAATTGGCCTCCAAGCTTTCTCTTCAACGGCTTTATTGATCATCTGGCTTAGCTTCTCCATGCAAAGGACGAAAAGGTAAGGAGATATTGGGTCTCCCTGCCTAAGTCCTCTAGTGGGTGAAAAAGCCTCTGATATGTCGCCATTCCAATTTACTTTGATCCTACTCGTTGTGAGACAAGCCATTACTGCTTCAATGAGCTGTCTAGGAAAGCCGGCATCTTCCATGGTGTCTTTGATAAAGGCCCACCTGACACGGTCGTATGCTTTTTCCAAGTCCACTTTGATGACAACAAAGCCAGTATTACCGGACTTCCTTTTCATAGTGTGGATCACCTCTTGAACGAGAATGACATTGTCGGTTATGAGTCTGCCCGGCACAAAACTCGCTTGTGTGGGCGAGATGAGATGGGTGAGGACGGACTTCATCCTGTTGGCTAAAATCTTGGAAGCAACTTTGTAAGTAACATTACAAAGTCCTATTGGGCGAAGTTGTGATATGGTTTGGGGAAAATCAACTTTTGGCAGCAGTGTCAATATAGTATCATTTACACCATCTTCCCATTCAAAGGCCTCAAAAAAATTGAGAATTAGTTTGCAGAAACTGTCTCCTATGATGGACCAGTATTGTTGAAATAATAATGCATGCATACCATCAGGTCCGGGCGCTTTTAAGGTGCCTATTTGGAACAAGGAATCTCTAATTTCCTCAGTTGAGATGGGACCTTGAAGACATGTCAATGAGTATGGAGGGATCGGAGGGAAGCAGCCTTGCAGTGGCATAATCGCCTGTGACGGGCGATCGTCAGTGAAAAGTTGCTGGAAAAAAGTCGCAGCCATCTGTTTTAGACTCTCGGGATTTGTTTGCCAGTTGCCACTAGTGTCTTTTAAGGCTAAAATTCGGTTCTTTCCTTTCCGAATTTGAGTGGTCAAGTGAAAATATGCTGTATTGCGGTCCCCCCAAGTCAACCATTGACACCGGGAGCGTTGAAACCATTCCAACTCCTCCTGTGCGAGGACTCTGTCCAACTCACATCTCAAGTCTAATTCCAGGGTGGATAAGAACTGGGAGGGTTTTTTATCTAGATAGTCCTGGATGCCCTGTATTCTCGCTAGCAATTTCCTTTTCCTGGATGCAGTGTTCCCGTAGATTGATTTCTGCCAGTGCTGGAGGCTGTCGGTGAATTTAGTTAAAGCAGTGCTCCAGCTAGCCGATTTGTCCCAGTTTTGTGCTACAAACCGTTCAAAGTCTTTGTGTCTTGTCCAAGCAGCTTGGAAGAGGAGTCTCCGAGGCCTAGTGGATGCATTCGCTCCTTCTGCAGGAATAATAAGGAGGGGTCGGTGGTCAGAGTTTAGGAAGGAGAGGTGGTAGATTTCGGCTTGGGGGAATGAGGCGGTCCAAGCTGAATTACCCAATGCACGATCAAGTCTCTTCTTCAGGTTGCCCCTTTTCCAAGTAAAAGTAGGTCCTGAGAATCCTAGGTCTAGAAGCCCCGAATTTAATAGGCAGTCGTGGAAATCCCGAGAGCTTGAAGAGGGGGTGCGTCTGGGTTTAGATGATTCTGATGTGTCCAAGATGGTATTGAAGTCCCCGGCTAGAAGCCAGGGCTCAGAAATAGAAGAAGCAAGCAGCTCAATGTTGCGCCATAGAGCCCTTCTTGGAGAATTGCTAGGACTACCGTAAACTGCAGTGAAAAGAAAAGACCCCGTATCCCCGGTAATCTTCATGTGTATGAATTGCGCATGACTGATAAGAAAGTGGACAGAAACCAGCTCCTCCCGCCACAAGGCCCAGATGCCTCTGGAAAAACCTCTGGCTTCAACCCTGTGTGAACTTCTGAAACCCAATTTTCTAACGACTCGGCTAGCAGAAGAGCCGCTGATTCTAGGCTCAACAATAACCACCACCAATGGATTGTATCTCTGAGTAAAAAGCTTCAAAGAACGTGGAAACTGGGGTTTGGCTGCCCCTTGGCAGTTCCAGACCAAAACTGGGATCATAAAGACAGTGTAGAAGGGGACACTGGGCGGTCCTGCCCCGGACCTTTGCACTTCGCGTCTGCATTTTCTACAATATCCAAAATCATTTCATCATCCGAGCTACCATCCTCTATCTCTTCAGAAATCGGTCCAAGGTTGCCTCTCTTACCGTGTTTTTTGAATGGAGGAAGTTTGGCTTTTTTTATGGCAATGCCCCAGCTTCGCGTTTTGTTGGCGGCTGGTGGACTTAAAGGCTCACAGTCAATGGAATTAATGTCGGGTGGTTTCTGTTTGGGGTTGGTTCTTTGGAGTGGGGAGTGATTCTGGGTGTTTCTTGCAGCCGCTTGTCTGCTGGACTCCGCAACTGACTCCACCTCCTGTGGGGTTAGGATCATTGTCAAAGATGTGGAATCTGCTGGGACTACAGAATGTTGGTTGGAGCTGGCCGTGGTGTGAGGGGAGGGATGCGGTCCAGTGGTGAGTCTGGTATGGACAGATGGGGTCGCAGATGGTTGGGATATAGGAGCAATTGAGGCTGGATGTTTACTGATAGGAGTGCTAGTGGACTTACCGGGCGTTGGGCTTTTGGATACCCGATGAGCTGAGGTTACCGAGGGAGCAACGGTGTTGGATACATCAGATAGTGGAGTTCTGGGATTAATTGTTTGTTTAGCTGGGTTAGTAGGCTGGAGTTCTCGTGGGTTCCCGTTGTTGGCCTTCTTGGAGTATTTCCTGGGCTTGGGATTTTTAGTGGTGGCAACTGTGATCCATGGCCCCTGACCATCAGAGCTGGATCCCTCAATACCTCCATTCTTGTCCAGGTCCTGTGCTAAGATCGCAAATCTCGACCCATCTATGGGCACGTGGACTTTTGCAGATGGCGTTTGGGAGGTAGTGTATCTGCGTTGCTGGGGAATACGCGACCTCACCGGCGCGTTCATCCACGCACCGACGCCGGGGGAGGGACATGGTTGGCTAGGGTTGCTGGTACTCTCCTTCTCCTTTCCTTTACTCAACAGATCTGCCTCCGAATCTCCTGCATTGCTGCGATCTGTAGGGGAGGAGTTGTTGACCAGATTCAAAAGGGGGCATGCTGCCATGGTGTGGTCGACCTTCCCGCAGCTGTAGCAAAGGGTTGGAAGACCCTCATAGATGACCTGCTGCTTCTTCCCCTGAAAACAAATGGTTCCTGTAAGAGGCTTGGTGAGATCGATTTCAACTGCAATTTTGGCAAACCGGCCTCGTTGATGGTCCCTTGTTGCGTGGTCGATTTTCACGGAGACACCGACCAGGTCTCCTAGCGTATTGAGGATACTCGTGTGGTATGTATGAAGTGGAAAGTCGGGGAACCGAACCCAGACCACGGCTTTCTCCACTTTGCCGGAAGCAGCACTGAAATCCGACCGCCAAGGGAAGATGCATAGAGCGCTGTTGAAGATGGACCAGGGACCTCCCACCAAGCTATGGATGTAATCCTCCTTTTTTTCAAATTTGACAACAAAGAAATTATTTTCCAAGTCAATTACCTTGAAGAGGCCCTTGGGGTGCCACAAGGATTTGATTTTGGCGGTGAGGACTCTGAAACTTATGTTCTTGCCCAACAGCTTAACTATAACAGCTTTCTCCCACCTTTGTTCTAGGCGCTTTTGGAATGTTGGGGAAAGATTGAGTGTAGGGAGACCGTCGTCAGAGCTAATAATGATGTCTCCAGGCTCCACCTCCACTTCTTCCTCATCCTCGAGCCAATCAGTAGGCTCGGAGTCGTTTTCCTCTCCCCTGGTAAGTATCGATTTATAGCTCAATGGTTGGTCAATCATGGTTACATCGGTACCAGTCGCCGTGGGCTTGTTGGGTTCTGGTCGGTCAGAAGTGAGGGGATCTGGAGCCTCCTCAGATTCCTTTTCTGGTACGCTAATAAGACCCGTCAAAGTTGGATCCCCCATGAAGGGTAATGCGCAAAAGGTGTTTGAGATATGACTGTGAAAGCAGAGGCAAATGGTTTACATAGTTCCGGCGAAAGTGTCGCCGGGAAGGGTCTGGTAGATACTGTGAAAACAGAGAGAGCACTTTCTTTTTTTTTTTTTTTTTAACTAGGCCCTTTTACTTGGGTAGTTTATTATCTTAATTTGACGGGATAGAAAGTGGCTAGCAATTCTAGCGTCCCAGACCCAGTATCAGTGGACAGACCATGTTTTATGGGCTTCAGTTGGCCAAGTCCAGCCCAAATTCATAAGAACCAAGCCTATCTAGGTATATTAAGTAGCCAGTTAAATTCCCTCAAAAAAAAAAAAAGTAGCCAGTTAAATTCCCCTCTTTACGATCCTAGTTATACACAATCACACCTTAACCATAAGTCTTATGCATACAAGTTTTGGTTTGGACCCCCGTGATAACAGGTTTGAATTTCCACAACCTGTGCTCATGCCCCCATCTTACAACTTGATTAGCTCGGCAAATTACAACATACCTAAAAATTCAGCCAAAATTTGAATAATAGGCACTCGCTTTGCTTGTGTAAACATAGAGCACATGTATATACAAAGAATATTTATGCTCTTAGGCGATTATTTTCTCTTTTTTTTTTTTTGATACTAGTCGAAGATAAGATAAAAACTCAAGAAAATTAAAATATAATGATACAATATGATTTTTTTTAAAAAAGTAGTATAATAGAATCATCTCGAAGAGAAAATATATATGGTATGATTTATAGTTGTGATCTAATCTGAAGAGTAAAGGAAAATATAGGTTTTTTTTTTTTAAAAAATTGAAATAAATAGAGGATAAAAAATAATTAATGTAGAAAAATCTATGTCCATGTGTGGAAATACTATTGGACCACAAAGAATTGCATTTAATTAACTATATTGTGCGAACTTTATTTCCTTTAACGAGGTTCCCCCACTCAATTTACTCAATTTTGGATTAGTGAGCGTTTAGTGGCTTTTGATATCAATAATTAGGGCAAACAAAAAAGAGAAGGAACAAAGCTAAGTTTAGAATCCTTAGATAGCACCACTCTTTAACTCTTTTTGCCTTGGTTTCAATTTTTCTTTTAGCTCCAAATAATTGAAAAGGTCTACAGACTCTACACAGGTCAAGGTACTGTTTTATACTATTCGAAAACCCTCTCTACTAAGTCACCCCCTTCTCTACTTTACACACTCTACTTTTTGTTTTCTTTTGTGTCCACTGGTGCATGCGCGTATGTTTATATTGAAGCACACAAATTTGGAGGGTTTATGTTGTTTATCTTGAGGTGGGCAAATGTGATATGCGTGTCTTTCATGCAGAAGAAGAGTCTTTGGGGTTGATTTCTAATTTGCTATACGTCCTGGTAGTTCTCTCTCTCCCGATGCTTCTTCTTTGTTTGATGAATTCAATATTTTTGGGGATTCTTTTGATTGGCATGTTACAACTCTGTTTCGGGCATTTGGGTTTGCTTTTGCCTCAATGTCAGTGATGGGTTTTCTTCTATTGCGTTTTCCTGATATGGGTTTTCTTTCTTTTTTCTTTTTTCTTTTTTTCTTTTATCAAAGACTGTCACTTGTCTTTTGATCAATCGGTTGCTCAATTATGATGTACGGTTAATTTAACATTGTGAACCTTTTACTTCCTAGTATGTATTGATCGAGTGGCTTAGGTGTTTGAATTGGGTTTTTAGTTATTCACTTGAAAAGAAAAGTGCTTGATCAATAGCAATGGAGTAATGGATGTTGATAATAGGCAGAGCGGTTGGTTAAACTCTGTCTCATGCATTGTGGGCGTTATATGCGAACAGATAATTATGCGTCATAATTTAAATTAGTTCTGGCATTGCACCACTCTCGAACTATTGTAGAGTGCGACTTCTTTCTTTTGGAGAGTCTTCGATGAAGTTGGTTTCTGCTGTGTAGATCACAGCACATAGGCTGAAGGTGATGGGATGCTACCAAACGCCAGGGCAAGGTTGATTGAATTCTATATTAATTCATTCTTATTGGCTTGTGAGTGTTGTCTTATTACCTTCCATGTCTACAGCCTCTCTCCAAGTCCAGCATTTAGAATTTCCATACAAACACACTATTTAGGCCATAAGCTTGTTTCTCTTTGTGGACGTATTCTTGTCGACCAACATATGGTAAGATAGCATGATAGTTTCTAATACACTGCATGAAGAACTAAGCGGAAAAAAGTAGGTGATAAAGGTTTTGTAAAAGGTTAAGGAACGTGGTTCTGTCTTGGATGTGATGCAAATGCCTGTATTTGAATTTATTTACACGATGGACTAGCAAGATCCATGCGGTAATGTCGAAAACTGGGATTTGGCGAGAAAGAAATTATTGCCCTTCTTGCCCAATTATGATACTAGCCAATTAGTCTTGTATAGATATTTGCTCAATTCCACCTATTAATGACAAGATCTATGTATTTGGGTTTACTACTACTAATTTTCACAGTAACCGGCCTTCCATTTGGACCTTTCTTCCACAGACAAGTTGTGACTTTGAATTCGGCACCAAATGGTTGGTTTGAGCTCCTCTTGTTCTCTTGATTTGACCCGTAGATAAGTTTATATGAGTGTAATTGGTTGGACAGGAATTAAGATCGTGACAGTTAAGAAGATCCCATGGAAGAATTGAAGCTTTTCTAAGTGCAAGGATCACTAGTATTCATTCCTCTATGTTTGGTAAACTTTTATCTGTAATTTTATTTGTATTCTTTCATGGAGTTTGGGAGTGCAGGGGTGGGGGTAGGGGTTTTTGGGTTTTGTAGTGGTTCTGTCAAATGATACTGCTTTATTGTTCTGATAGTGAAGGTGCATTCATTGTCATTGCTGTGACAATTAGCACAGTTCTTGAACAATTATGACCAAAAATATGTGTCTGCAGAGATGTTTTCTTCATTTCTTCAATTGCAAGCCTCACTTTGCGGGTTGCTTGAAAATAACAGAGCAGCCCCAAACTTACCTGGGATGTCAGGCCTGCTTTGGCACCAGTTGTGCCCATCTTTAAGAGATAGCAGTTGCTTTTTATATTCTGAGCTCTTCTGTTAACAATTCGGTTCTGGAGTTTTATCAAAGATGTTGTACAACAGCACAAGTGCTGTATAACAACAAAGCAATGCTTGTTTTTCTTCTTAAGTGACGCTGCGTGTGATGGCATTCCCACTGCAGCTAGAAAATTTCTTAATTGATCATGATCTACAAAGATATGTGCGTGCACATGTTTGAATTTTGTGATCTTCAAACGTATGAGGGTTGCAGGAAATGAGCAGAGCAGCCACAGTCATGCAAAACTGGGATGTTGAGCTCGCTTAATGCCAGTTTGCACATCTTTAAGAGATAGCATTTGTCATTATACACTGAAACTTGCAGAAAGAATTTAGTGGTTGAAGGGTTTTCCAAAGATATATACAAGGGCATAAGTAGAGGGGATAGCACACAGTCCCAACCCAAGTCAAAATAATAAAATGGTGGAAGCTTTACTCTTGTAATATAGGCATCTTTCATGCAAAAGAATAGATATAACAAATGTGTGGTCAGCTATTACTGAATAGAAAGCCTAGCATATCTTTCATCTTCCTGGTTATTATACAGGTCAAAGGTTTACAGAATGTTGGTTTCTGATGTTTGGTGTCCTTTTCTGTTATCTTTTATGATTATGTGTTGAATTACCGGATGATTATGTGTTGATTTGTTTTTCCACATGCATGCTCGATGTTTTAACTTCATTTAGTTTCTTTTAATTCTTCTCATTTGCGAGAAAATTCTGATTATCTTCCTTGTGGGTTTCAAGGGGCTTTGAGGCTGGCAATACTTGAAGATGCCTTAGCTATCACGTTCATGTCATTATAAAGGATATTGGAGTATCTAGGTGTTGCTTACTGCTCGCCGCTTTCTTTTCTATGCTTTTAATTGTCAGCTTTTATTCTTTATGCTCCTTCGTGAATCAGTCCAATGATGCACTTGAATGTTTGGCAATTTACACTGTTCCAGGATAATTACACCGTTTAAAGTTCAAAATGAACGCCTACAGTTTACTGGAGCCCACACTTAAGGATATTCTTGATTGTGTCAAACCTTTGAGAGATGATTGGGTAGCTCGCTTCAGAATCATTGGAGAGTTGCAGGACATTGTCAATTCTGTGGAAAGCTTGAGAGGTATTTTTGCTCCACTTCATTGGTTTATGAATGTGGAACTGTGGACTGTACTATGGAGAAGGAAGATTTACTTTCTCCATTACTTACCATTGTACTTGCAAACTCAATAAATCTTTAAAAATACTTTTCATTTCAGTAGGCCTTTTAAAACGTGATTACGGACCGAATTATTGAGGACTAGAAATGGTAGTGAACTACTTGTAAACTCTGTTTTGATTGAATGCAGATTGTCATCAGTGTAATTGTTATTATTAGGTTAATACTACACTTTAAAGATCAACTTTATTCTTAACTTATTATTCTGAGTCAATATTCTAGTTTAAGATTCAATTTTGCTCTTACGTACATGTCTTTTAGTCTAAATGCGCTTTTAATTTTGTTATCTATAAAGCATTGACATTGTGGCGAAACATTGTTTTGGCCTTTCACATGTAGTCAAATAACATTTAGAAGATCTGGACTGGTAGATGTAGATGGAGGACAAATTTTGACAAAAAAGCTCTTAGGGGGCCAATTAGACACTCAAAAAGGAAGTATAAATCTCTATTCTGACCATGCCTAGTTGCAAAATGTTAGTCTCCTTGTGCATTGCACTTTCTTCTGCCTAACCTATTTTGTTGGTGGAATGTCAATGTTGAAATGCCCCTTGTTTTGTTATTCTCCTCCTTTATCTGCTTCTTGTTGTGTATATTTTCCTGATTTGTTGTCAGGTGGTAGTTTCTATAGGCTAGAAGCTTAATTCTGACAAAGAAGATACATGATTTAATTGGTGACGACAGGTGCAACGGTGGAGCCATTTGGATCTTTTGTGTCCAATCTGTTCACACGATCAGGAGATTTAGATATCTCCATTTTGTTACCCAATGGTTCCTATTTTTCATCTGCTGGAAAGAAGCGCCAACAAAATTTACTTGAAGAAGTATTAAGAATTTTGAGGAAGAAAGGTGATTTACCTTAATTTTTCTTGCCCTGTACCTTAATATAACTTTTTTCTTAATCCCCTGGGTTCACTTTATTTAAAGCCTTTCCAAGATATCATAAAAAAAAAAAGCCTTTCCAAGAGTTTTGTATCTGGTGCAACTGTCGCAATTTTTTCCTTCCATGGCAACCTATACTTGCTTGTCTCTGAAAGTAATGACAAGAATCTATGTGAAAGGGTGTTGAAGTGATTTGTTGCTCTGGTGAATCAACTAATAATAAACCCTGGTTATTACTTGGAAACTTCAGCTTTTGATTTATTGTACTATTTGGCTGATTCATTAGCTTGCGCTATTTAAAACCACTTTATTTCCTCAAACTTTTAGCAAAAGGACTATAAATGACTTGTTGTTTATGCAATCCTTCTATTCACGTTGAGGGAAAAGAAAAGAGTTGCTAGGTAATGAATTTGCTCTTCTCATGTTGCCGTCGCAGTTTAGGACAGTACCTCTGTTTGCCTACAATGTAGTTATTTTTTTACTAAAAAAGACCTGTTATCTCTGTCTGACATCTCAACATAAATGTGCAGAAGGATGGCGTAGGTTGAAATTCATTCCAAATGCAAGGATTCCAATTTTGAAATTTGAGAGCAACTGGCCAAGCATTTCGTGTGATGTTTCAATTGACAATTTTCAGGGCCTGATGAAGTCCAAATTCTTGTTTTGGATCAATGATATAGATAGGCGCTTTCGAGATATGGTTTTACTGGTACATTCTCATTTTAGAGATGCATGTACCATTCATGGGACCTTATTCATCCAGTTTGATGCGATCTATTACTTGTGTAGGTCAAGGAATGGGCCAAAGCTCACAATATGAATAACCCAAAAGCTGGGTCTTTTAACTCATACTCTCTCAGTCTGCTCGTTGTCTTCCATTTTCAGGTGAATGAGTATTATATGCAACAAAAATAACTTTTTTTTTTGTACTGTGCCTGCTTTTGGAAGCATCTGAAAGTGTGTTAATTGTTTTTTTCAGCTTGGCAACTTCTACATGCTAAGTCTTAATCATCTCACTGATATTACAAAATGCTATGTTGGTTGTATTCTTTTTTTCCTTTCTGCAACGTCAAGTTTTTTTGTATGATTACTTTATCCTCCAGGTTTATCTTCTTCCCCTTTACGTATCGCCTTTGGTGTATGTTATATTTTCTTGCCGAGAGATGATGCTGTTGTCTATTCCTCTGTTTCTTTTCCTTTTGTCTTTTAACTCTCATTTATCTGTTGGATGCCAATTTTGTGTCCTATGTATCTAATTTCAGTCCCAACAAATTGATTGTGGGAGCATAATGTTCGCTGTGCTATACCATGTAACGTTATAACTTGATTTTAATTACCTTATTGATTTCACTTTTCAATTTAAACATTTTTTTGTTTCTTTTCTCAAAATGGTTTATCTTTTTTATTTTTTTAAATCAGACAATCTTTTGGGACAGTGATCTGGAATGGCATACTTTTAAGTGCTTAACAGAATGGCTATTTATTAAAACATACGTCTTCAGATAACTTTTTTCTGCATACATTTTCTCCTCGCAGACATGTGTACCTCCTATTTTACCTCCTCTTAAAGATATGTACCCCAGAAATGCTGCTGATGACCTGAAAGGTACTTTCTATGCAGTTCAAAATTTTATCTGCTAGCATTCTTAAATTTTAATTCTACCAACTTTTGTGTATGATGGTCTCCATCTTGTAAGCTTATTTCCAGCCTTCAATCCCAGCTGTCTGTGGTTTTTTTATTTGATACTAGTTGAAGAAGGTGACACTCGAACCTGAGACCTCACCCTCTTGCTTTTTTCAAGAGTACCAATGCGCTACAGGCCCATTGGTCCCAACTGTCTGTGGTTGTAGACAATTCTAAAATATCATATTTGGAAATTGTGCTGTCAGGTTCTTACTTGTCAGAAAGATGTTCACACAGAGCCTAGTATTTAGAAAGAGACAATCATTAATGTCGTCGAGTGCTATTTGTAGAATAAATTTTAATATTAATCTATGATGTGCTATTTTCGCCCTTTTTCATTTGCTAATTTGATGCGATATGGAAAACTATCATGCGTAGTTAAGAAATACAAAGAAACTTGTAGTTGATTTTACTAATTGGGATATTTTTGTATATGCAGTTTGCCGAAAATCCATAGGTTCCGTTTTTAGTCTTTACGTTTTTGATTCCTGAGTCCTTAATTAGGTAGTCTCTTTGGTTTAATTATTACTTTTCCTATTATTATGTTTTCTTGTTTACCAAGTTTAAGTTCTTGTTGGACTCGATCTCATTACTTCCAGGTGCAGTTGAGTTTGGATTAGGAGTGCATTTGGGTCTAGAAGTGAATACCTATCCTGTTTTATGTCTATTATGAAATCTTTATGGAACAAACTTTCAGAAGCTTTTGCCGATTACATGGGTTTTGTGATGCACTTCTCTACGACCTGTCCATCTGTCTTTCCTGCCACAAACTACTGTCACAGGACCTGATTTTACTTTTTTACTGTCATAATTTAGCCATTAAATCCTCACTTCTGAACCCATTTTGAATATTCTAGTAACAGTCCTGACCACTGCATGGTGTCACAAAAGCTTAATTTCTCAAGTTTGTTTAGAAGATCCATGTGAAACAACTGCTGTTGGTGGCTTTTGACTTTTGGAAAGAAGATAGAGTGAGCTGGTAGAAGGTTGAATCCAGCTTCTTTTAGAGTCTGGCAGTGATTTCAATCTCTTATGCATCTATAGCTTAACAGTTCAAACAATTTTCTTTTTCACACTGGTTTTGGGTTTCAGGTATGATAGTTTGAAGTTTGAACTTTGTTTGTCTACTTTTTTTAATTTTTGAGCTTACTATGGTGTTTCCATGCTTAGGCACTAAACAAGATAAAAGTGGTGTCGTAGTTGATTGAATGAGGTCATCATCTATTATATGTAAAGTGTAAACAGCAAACCCAAGAAACATAGAAGTTCGGTTGTTCAAAACAGCTACAGTGTACGATTGGCTTTCTGGTCATTGTCTAGTCTGGTTTGGAGTAGGTTTTGATGGTGCAATCCCATCAGATATCAAAGTTATTTTGCTTAACATTATCTTGAACTTTTGTGTGTGTGTTTGTGTGGTGTCTGCGTGTTTTTGTTGTGATTATGAACATATGATTTGTATTTTCCATTACATAGGAAATGATCTGGTGTTCTCAAGGCAATAGTATTAAGCCAATAGCTTAGTTGAAGTATCAGATACAGTATCCTCTGATATCTTTATTGCAGGTATAAGGGCTGATGCAGAAAGATATATTGGAGAATTATGTGCTGCCAACATATCTAAATTCAAATCAGACAAAAGCAGAGCAATCAATCACAGTTCTTTGTCTGAGCTTTTCATTTCATTCCTTGCAAAGGTAATAATTATGATCTCGTTAATTTCTGTGAATTTCATTGGGTAGCTTAGGCCCTTGCAGTAAATGTATTGCATTGTTGGTAATATTTCTTTTGAAAATTTCATAATGCTGTTTAAATCATTCTGTGCCTTTTAGACTAATGGTGTGATTTCAGTATGACTTTTGAAGATATGATTTGGCTTTTTGTTCTATGTTTTATCTGTATGCTTCCTAGACTCTACATGGTGCTCTTCTCCATTTCTCAATAAGAGCTGGTCAATAGCTATATCCTCTTAAGTGATGGAAGAAACTGTTTTGTATGTTTTGCAGTTTTCTGACATAAGTGTGAAGGCATCAGAACTAGGAATTTGCCCTTTTACCGCACAGTGGGAAGAAATTAGAGGCAACATGAGATGGTTGCCCAGAACTTACGCATTATTTGTAACTCTCTCTCTTTCCCTCACTCCTTTTGGTAGTAATCGTTATTACTGCTGCTGCTGCTGATTATTATTGTCTCATTTTTATCCGGACAGATTGAGGATCCATTTGAGCAGCCAGAAAATACTGCAAGGGCCGTCAGTGCTGGAAACCTGATAAGGATGAATGAAGCAATTCAGACAACTTACAGAATGCTTGTCTCAGCAAATCGGAATCCAAGTTCACTCCTCCCCGCACTAGTCGGACCACAAGTGTCACGCTATATCTCCGGATCACCAATTAACCACCCAAGCCTCACTGTTGGCAATCATATTGCAACCCATCCGCAGATGAGCAAGTCTGTATATTTACCTCCACAGGCGCAGCATCACATTCACAATGTCAGACAGCAAAGACATTCAGGCAATTCAACCAAGCAAGGGCATGGAAGCCGTTTGAATAATTCAACCAGGAAACAACCTGCACAACAAGCTCAGAGTCAAGTGCAGGCAATATGGAGGCCAAAATTCAGTAATGTCTGATTGGTTTTGGCAGTAATATAGTAATTCTGAGATTTGATTTCAGGTTGAGTGCCATGCGCTGGTTGTGATTTTGAGAAATGTTTAGTTTATGTCTTGGTTCTTCGGCTGGGGTTGCTCTTTCCCTGATGGGCTGAGAGTTTGCTTATTGCTGTAGCCATGGCCATCGCTCTGATATCCACTTGTTTGAGAAATATTTTGCTGCATGTGATGCATCTGTGCCGTTAAACATTTGGACCAACAAGTAGCAAAATCTTCATTTTGTTGTTTTGGTTTTTGCCTCGAGGGTAAGAAAAAGTAATGTATTAGGTGGTCTAAGGACAAGCAACTATTGCACTCTGCAGCGGGTTGCCATTGTTTTCATTTTGCTTCAAGATTAAGTGGAGGATGAACTTACGAGGTTGGCTTCAGTTCTTTCGCTTCAAGAATGTAAATGCTACCTATTTTTACCAAAAAGAGAGAAAAGTTTCATGAAATATTTCTCATGCCATATGGAATTCCGGAATTGACCCATGAGAGGAACAAAGTATGTTAGATCCCTGACAAGGAAATAATTCCATAAGGATCATAACCTCGGCCGGCTTCTCATAATTAAACAGCCATCAGATTTTGCTTGCATCAAGCGAGAAGTAAGATTTTATCTTTTTCATTTTCCAATTATGGGCCCGCATTCCAGTTTTTGCTGGATTCTGAGTTGTAACAGGCATCAATGAAGAAAGCCTGATCCTTGAGTGCAAATGGGGGCCGAGAAACAGTAATCGAAAAACCCATTTGAGTGAGAGAAGTGAGAAGATAGCTGAACCTGAGACTGAATAGAAGGGAGATTGTTAACTATAATATTTTGCCTTCTCGTTACTCATTATTAATTAGCCATACAATTTATTTATTTTAAGCCCAAAGGATATGCACGCAAATTAATGAACTACAATATTTTTTTACCAAAAAAATGAGAACTGTAATATTATTTATTTATTTTGGGCCGCGATTTTTGAAAAAAAACTTGGGTAAAAAAAGCGGGATTGATTTTCACGCGGTAATAAATCATCTAGCTGAGCTTCTTCCTAACCTAAGGCGGTTGCAAGTGAAGGCGGTTGCAAGAGCAATCCTGAATGGTTTCGGACATGATCATATTTAGTGAAGTTGTACGAGGCTAAGGAAAAAAAAGACCATAAAAAGAAAGAAAGGGCTACTGTCATCTGATATTTCATAATCTTACTGCTAATTTGTTTTCCCTTAAAAAGAGTAAAAAGAAAGATGTTGAAGAAGAGGGCAAGAGATTTAATGGGTGACGGCGGCGGCGTTGTTCTTCGGTGTTCGACAAGTGGAGGAGACAACCTTTTCGCTACTGCAAATCAGATGATGAGCAAGAAGATGAGAGGTGCGAGTGTGACGGCGGCAAAAGAAGCGGGTTTGCTTGCTGCTGGTTTTGAAGAAGCCATTGGTTTCTTTAACAGGGTGAAGGTTTCATGTGACAGGCATGTCTATGAAGCCTTGTTGGGGACTTTGTCTTTGTACAGGCAGAGATGTATCGGCAAAGACATTCTCTGCGCCAAAGTTCTTTTGTTGTTGAAAAATCATCAAGATTTGACACAACACTTCTTGAATTTCATCTGTGGTCCTCCAGTAACACTAACACCACCACCACCTCCACCATCATCATCGGGGAGAGGTGAATCAAGATCAAAGAAGGTGGAGGAAGAGAAGAAAAAAGAAAAGGAGAAGAATCATTCCCTGGATGTCGTCATTCGTGGTCCTCAAGTAACACCGCCGTCACCATCATCCTCCGACTCCTGCGATCATGAGGGTCGTAGTAATGGCGTTCCTTCTCTGTTGCAGTACATGCGTAAATCAAAATCAAAGGAAGAGGAGAAGAACCATTCTAATAAAAGGGCCAAGATTGTTACAGACACGCCAAAACAGGGGGCCGAGAATGTTAGGGCAATACAAGTCATCCCCGAGAGAGTTGTTTATGCTAACTGTCCTGACCTAATAGAGGAGGTCACAACATTCGCTACTGTTCCCGAGGATGCAACACAGATTGCAGAATATGAGACTCTTTATTCTCACACCCTGAAGATGGCCAATGGTGGTGCGATCCAGGCGGATTGGGCCGGTTCTGATCATCAATATTCCGCCGGCACAGAGGAAAACAAGGTAGCAGCAAATGCAATGTTTCAACAAGAATCTCCTGTGTCCAACAACGAGGAGGAGGAGGAGGAGGCGGGTGCATTAATCAGAGAAGAGTTGAAGAAACAGGGGATTTGCCTCTTCCAGAAAGCCAGAGAAAAGCTACCTTCTCCCCAGAAATTCCTGGAGCCATTCTATTATTACACCAATGGGAAGATTGAAAAGGCTGAATTTGATGAGAAGATGGCAGCTGTGATAGGTGAATATCCTGACCTGGCCATTCAGTTGGAGCTTTACCTGAGCAAGTTGGACGAATTTTGCGGGTCCCTGAAGGATAAGGATGATAATGATACCTGTAAAGCCAGGCAAAGCAGCATGCAGCAGAAGAAGAATAATCAAGTGCTTGATCAATTTCCTGATGATGAGTCCAGACACTGCACTCCAAGTTACTGGCTTCGCACAGAAGATAATGACAATTCTTCCTCTGGCCATTGGAAGGATCAGGATACAAGAAGAGGAGAGGAGTTAATCAACGATAAATGGGTGTGTCAGCCTCCGTATTCTTACACCAGTACTCATCCCCATAAGAGTAAGAAGGAGAAGCTATTGTTGGAATGTGAGGATGACATGTTTGAGGTGGATATGCTGTTGGGTTGGGTAAAATCTGCTCAGGATTACGGGACTGGATGGCTCAATTCCATCAATGGAAGTAAGGGTAACATAATGAGTGATGGGAAGGAAAGGTACCTAATCAATTGCATCAAAAGATTGTACGGTACTGCTCATGGCCAACGCATACTCCGTAGCCTAAAGGAACGTCCTGAGGACACTTTGCCGTCAATATTGTCTCGGTTGAAACAGAAGCATCAGGAACTGCTCATGTTTCGATCAGATAAACGGTCCATCTGGGCTGATGTTTATTCTAAATATAATTCCAGATCCATAGCAGCTGCTTTAGGCTGAGAAGGATGAATGAAGCAATTCAGACAACTTACTGTATAGGGATTACCAAATGATGCTTCACTTGTTATTCTTATTTGTTTTTGTAGAAATCCTTTTGTTGGTCGTACCCAAATGCTAAAATGACAATGTTTATGCTGGAACCCTTGTCTATTTCTTTCACTTTACATCTTACTGGATCTTAGTCCTTCACTAGAAATTGCAACCACCATTTCCTGCCAATTTGTACTGCATGATTTCATAACTATCTTCTTTTGAACTTAATAACAGCAGAAATAGAACGATGAGCTGAAGGATTTCCACATCATTACACAGCAGGAAAATAAATTAATCTATTTTCAGAACAATGTGGTGAAATGTAAATATTACAAATGTCTTGAAGCGTGAGAAACTGACATTTCCTATGGGCATTTAATTTTGTTTTACAAACAACTAAATTACAAAGCTCCATTTACGTAAAATGCACGGCCACCAGGGAACTGGATATTCCATATGATAGCATCCAGACCAAACAGCTACAAGCTGCTACGTTAAAAGACTCTCGGTCATCTGTTGGTCTGAACAAAAGAATCTAAACAATTGTCCTCTGCAAGGTCAAATCTCTTGCGAACTGCCTTTTCTCCTCACTTGTGTTAGAGATTATTTTGTTCTGTTCAGGTGCTTCACAGTTACCCTCACAAAAAAAAGTATGCCTGCTTTAGAATAGCATCCACTCACGAGCGCAACAGCCGTTTGTCACATGTCAAGATCCTATAACTTGCATGAGGACCCTCAGAGGTGTCACGAACAGATGCCTGCCAACCCATGGCCTTTGCTATCTCCAGAAGTTCATCCATGACATCAATCACATCACGGATGTATACTCGGCCACCAGGTCTGAGTATCCGATCCATCTCAAGCATAATGGTAGACATATTACACCTGATGCAAAGATATAAGCAGTATAAGAGAAACCCACACCTCAACGGTAACACCTGATTACAAAGGTTTGAACAGCCTGTGAAGAGTACCTTTTCCTTTCAACAGAAAAGAGGCCCGCTGCGTGCAGTAAATCATAGGTTCTTGGGTACGTATCAAATGGTTCGCACCTATGGATGCAACACCGTAAGCAGAGAAACTTAACATCTTCACGCAATGAAAAAAAATCAACCAACTTAGACGCATTCAACTTAACATTGCATGCATTCGTAATTAAATAATGATAAGAGGAATGAACAAGCACGCAACCGCTTTGTGAGACCAACAGGTAGATGATTTAACAGTATGGAATAGTACCAATCATGCATAACGCCGAGAAGTCCACGGTCATATATGACTGGCAAGGTATTGGGCCCACTAACAGGAACAACATTCAGAACCCAGCAGTCAAACCCTTGATCATTCAGTGCAGCTGCAAACCTACAAAAGCAACAACCAAACCATAAATAACGAGGAGACAAAAATGAATTTTGAAACTGGAAAAATGCAGGACGAGCTGATACCCTCCGAAGCCAGCTTTCATGTCCAAGACATTTCGTAATTTAAATTTCTTCCAATGCCAGGCGCGTACGTAGCCAGCTAATGTTTCGGACCAGTATTTTGATTCTGCCTTCAGTAGCTCTTTTCTGGCAATGTAGGATTCAATTTGTACACTCTGGAGCCTATCGGGTGGAGTATGCAAACGAGAAGGCCATGTGGTAATGTTTGCTCCGTATCCATTGTCAGGTAGTCGAGTGATACATGCCTTCAGATCAACATACCTAACAAAAGATATAATACATAATAACTGGAATACAAGGTGTATGATTAGCAAGCCAAGTGTTGATGCATAGAAACTCCACAGTTCCTGCCAACCAGCTGTTTATTAACTCCACAGCCAACCCGTGGAGAGCTAACAGTCCTAACTCCTAACATGTCCACAATAGAAAAGTTCACAAAATGGTAGTGGTAACAGAGAACAGATGAATCTAATCACTTGTCAAGACTCAAGACAAGTTAAAATGAAGGGATTTTTACCTAAAGTTTTTTCAAAACTTGTGACCTAAAATAAAAGAAAAAATAAATTTAATACTTAATTCCACTACAAATTTCCATTCTATTCCTTCTCAGGTTCAGCCTATCTTCTCACTTTTCTTTATATCTCCTTTATTTTCCAGCTCATGTTATTATGCTCCTACTCTGGGTTTTTCAATATTGTTTCTTGGCCCCCATTTGCACTCAAGGATCAGGTTTTCTTCTTGATGCCTGTTAGAACTCAGCATCCAACAAAAACTGGATGCGGGCCCATAAGAGAACTAGTAGACATATTAGCATACATACCAAACATCATCAGGGTCATCATTTGGATCACATAATGGGGGCTGTGTTCCAGCATCACGCTCTAGGTAGCAGCTGTTGTTTAAGGGCTTTTGCCATATTGCAATATATCCTTCCTTTTTAACAAGCTCCCAACAAAGGCGAGAAGTCAGGTTAAGCATCTCTGAAATATACAAAGGAAAACATAATTGAGAATGGTATGATGGATTATGAACCAATGGTATGAGTTCATGATATTGCAAATAAAATTTGACTTTGCAACTTTGATTTAACAGATAATTTCATTCTTCTTGCGAAAACATTTCCGACTGTCTCTCTGGTTCCCCTCCAGTTGACTTCAAAATGAATTCAACATGTTCATATAATAAAGAAAGAAAGACCTTGCCCAAGTGACTCATGAAAGAGTACTGCTACAAGAAGTCTCTTCTCAAGACACACATCCTGCTAGATACCGAAGATTTCCACCAATTTTTATCTTGATACCCAACATGGGAGATTGTTGGTAAATCCAGAAGATGGGAAAAATGAGAAAAAGCAATAATAAAAATTCAAAACATAATCTCTATCCTTTCCTCTTTTCATTACTTTTTTTCTTAGGAAAACTAACAATACTTTTACAATAGGATAACAAGATTGGTTAAACATAATTAAGAATGCCAATACAAATATGATGACGATTATGGACTATGTAAGTTAAGAAGGTTAGTCAATGAGCTGGAGTAAAAGAGGATGAACAAAAAGAAAATCAGCATGTGGATTAGCTTATCTGTTTCTTAAAAAGGTAAAAACTTTGAACATTTAACTTGTAATTCCTAAAACCAAAACCACGTGAAATACCTTCCCACTGCAACTCCAGGAGTGGTTCATGTTTATAGACAGGTTGCGCAGCCCATGCAAAGTATCCCCCAGCCCGGAGCAGCCTATTTACCTCAAGGAGCAAAATTCCGTCTTCATCACATAATTTGAACATAAAAAAGCACAATCAGCAGATGAGGACGATCAATTCAACACAATGAGTAGAAAAAACTGTTTTTTGCACTTAACCTGTAGTAGATTATGAGTTTTCATACCTGTAGTAGATTATGAGTTTTCATGCAGTTCAGTCTATATTAATAACAGAAAAGTTGCCATGGATGTTATATTTTGGATGATAGATACGTCAAGCACACAAATGGGAGTGCAAAAAGTTGGCATCCTCACCCATAGAGTTATGTACTCAAATAAATAGGTCACATGAGCTTTGTGTAGTTTGGAAGTGAAACATAAAAGTCAAACCAAAAGTCGTGATATATTCTAATGAAGGACTAAGGTCCAGTCAGTTATATTATAAGCTGTAAGTGAAACAAATAGACAGATTCCAGTACAGGCATTTTCATTTCAACATTTGGGTACGACTGACAAAAGGAGTAAGATGTGAAGCATCATTTGATAATCCCTACTCAATATTTCTCCAAAGGAAATAAGTGTAAGCACTGTACCATCACGAGTCCAATTGATTCTGCATCTTGAACAATGTATCAACTCAAAGGCTTGACTTGGATATAATAAACGATGAGTTGCAAAAGCAGCTACCATAGCAGGTACCCCGCGCTCAAGAGCAAACTGAATTTGATTCTCATGAACATCTTTGGGAGCTACCGATAGAGTGAGGACATTTCGTGACATCAAATAGGCACCAAAACTAGCCACACCACAACCAACATCCAGAGCAACTCGTGTATGACTACCAAATGCAATAGCAGGAACCATCTGCGCATAGAAAGTAGATGAGCATCAAATGGACATGACATATATATTCAAAGGCTGCTTCCTACATAAAAATCGGAAGAGAAGAACAAGAACCTCTGAGATTTGATCCAAGTATTTATCTGCCCCATGTATGAACTGCGTACCACCCCCAGGAAACTTAAACTTGTCCTTAACTTTGGTGATCCAATTTTGGCCCCCTTTATCTTCAACTAACCGTGTATGAGGGACGTTGTAGAACCAAACCTGTACAAAGTATCATTCTTTTTAATTAAAACCCCTTGAAAACAATATAATTATACAAGTAAAAGTTTGATTGAGCTAAATTCCCATTTTGAACTTAAACGCAGCACAGAGATGTATTTCTTTCTTGCATAGCATCCATGCAGCTTCAGAAAACAAAAGAAGAAGAAGAACACAAGGCCATGAAAGTAGAAGGCAATACCTCGTCACGACTGCGAGGCCAGGGGAGAGGTTGGCGGTAGCCTTTAGGAGGGGAAACCAAGCAATCCAATCCTTGGCCTTTATCGGGACAATGCCGCTCAAATCGCTCCCCTCTCTCTGTAGAATTGAGCCTCTTAATTGCCTCTGCATTATCCAGACAAGGTATGTACTCCCTCATACTCTCCGGGCACAATTCAAACTTCTTAATCCTAATAACCTTTCCCTTACTATCACCGCCGTCTCCGCCGGAGCCTTTTCCTTCCGCCTCATCCTCCGCCGACGTCCGGTTCCCCCAATCCTCCACCACCTCGGGATCGAACTCCCCGACCTCGAAATCCTCGCTCATCCTGCCGTCCCCGTCGACGATCCCGAACGTGCGGTCGAGGCCGGAGGGAGGGGGAGGAGGCGGCAGCGGCTGAGGCGGAGGGGAGGTGGCGGTTTGGTTGATGAGTGAGGTGAGGTTGAAAGACAGGTCGCGGTTAGGGGAGAGGGAAACGGAAGGAGAAGCGGAGGCGGAGGAGGAGGAGGCCGAGGAGGAGGAGAAGAAGATGAGCTGTTGGTAGCCATCGGACCAGTGCTTGCCTAAGTAGAAGAAAGTGATGGAGATTACACAAAACGCCGCGATTTTGAGCGCCAGCGGGTTCTTGAACAAGAGATCTGGATTGGTTAGCGATTTCATGATTCTCTCTGCTTTCCTTTTTTTTTTTTTTTTCTCTTCTGTTCGGTTCTTCACTCAATGTCGGTGATCCGGTGAGTGATGTGATGACGGTGACGGGGAAATGCGAGTGAGTGAGCGAGCGAGTGAGTGGCTGGCAAAAAAAAACAAACAAAACTGGCAGCGAACTTTACTTCACACTGGGGGTCAATCGGGAGTCATGAAGAAGCACCATTTACAATTGCAGCCAACGTTTGTTCTTTTTTTTTTTTCCTAATTAGTGACCAGTGACTGTTCCTTCTAAAAAAAATTTAAAAACACGATAGGAAAAATCTGTTGGTTTTGGATATGCAATATATACTTCAAATGTAAAAAGTTGTCAATCCTCCACATTTCATTTTTAGAGATTATTGTCAGATTTTCTTTTAGGAAAAAAAAAGTATTCAACAAATACTAGTAAAATCTTTTATTTCGATTTCAAAATAATAGATAACTGTTCTTTGAACAGTAAGATAATAGATAAATGTGGTGCTGCTGCGCATAATTAAAAATGCATCTTGCATGTTCTTACAACAAAATTGAAGTATATCACATCATCATCCAAACATGGGCGATTTGATTTGGTTCTTTTGGTAGATTGTTTTAATTTGATCAAAAGAAATTGTTAGAGGCTATACTTTTTTTTACATAGCAATATTTGTGATAGTTTGAACCGTTTTGATAACCTTTATCTCTTTCAAACACTATTATCGAATAAATTAAATAGAAATTTTAATGTTGTTATCATGAAAAAAATAAAAATAGACTTTTAACTCAATAAATAATATCATCCATTGTAATAATTGTTTAAAATGGTTTGGATTGGACCAGTGTTCACCTGGCTTTTCTTTTTAAACTTCCATCGGATTAGTATCTCCCTAATTTAACATATCCATTATCCAGCACAATTTCCATATATTCACTTTAATCAGAACTCAAAAATGTCCAGTTGGGTAATTTTTTTTTTCTTTGCAAACAAACAATTTGGTCATTCTTGATATTTACTCGTTGTCACATTTATTGTGAGAATTAGTAACTAGAACTTCCACATTTCTTAAATTAAATTAGACTAGTGGTTTAGTGAGTATTGTCCGTTTTAAAGGGAGAATATAGTTAACTTTTTTGGGTGGAATTTGTTGAAACGCCTCGATCCGTATTTACCGTACACAGTAAACACGTGCCGGAACTGTGACAACCCAACCAAAATAAGCCCAAGCATATAGTGTACACAACTGAAACCCGGGACTAACAGCCCAAAATAGGAAACATCATAAAAAACAAAACCGGCCTAATGGCCCAATAATATCAATATAATGCACAGCGAAAGACTTAACAACTCACTAAACACTGTATGCGACATAGATGCAAACTATGGATCCGAGCCCTGCCCAAGGAATAACGCCGCAGCCCGTTTGGAATGCACCCAACCTGTACAACAAATAACTCATCCTACGGGATGAAAGCCCGCAGGTGAGGGGTGAGTCCGAAGTGCTCACCAACCAAGGATAAACAGAGATATGCAGGCAACTATAATACTTCAAAGAAGAAATACAGACAATATTCACAACCATACCAAAGCCAATACCATACAAGACAGTCCAACCCAAAGACTCGACCCAAACGTACCAAGGACTTTATTATTATTCCAGTTTTATCTTTCTAGCCCTGTTACGGATAAGCTAGGGTCGTACCAGGCTATCAACCTGTTTATGGTGCCAGATCAAAAAGAACCCGGGATCAACATCCCAATCACAATCTCAGGGATCAACATCCCAATCACAAATCCGGGATCAACATCCCAATCACAATTTCAGGGATCAACATCCCAATCACAATCTCAGGGATCAACATCCCAATCACAAATCCGGGATCAACATCCCAATCACAAATCCGGGATCAACTTCCCAATCACAATCTCAGGAATCAACATCCCAATCACAAATCCGGGATCAACATCTCAATCACAATCTCAGGGATCAACATCCCAATCACAAATCCGGGATCAACATCCCAATCAAACCGGCATCAACATGCCCATCACAAGTAACCCAGATCATGGCCACCACAAAACAGTCTCAAACCATCCGGTCGTACCACTACTTACTACGTGATAATTATGTCATCATCATCCAAAAACCAAATCTCAAATCAACTTCCAATTTCCATTTTCTTTTTCCCAATTATCCATATCACAGTTTATTCCGACAAACTAGTCACAACACAGTCTATCGATGAGACGCCCCGACCCGAATTTACCGTACACAGTAAACGCAGGCCGGAACTGTGACAACCCAACCAAAATAGGACCAGCATACAGTGTGAACTACGATAACTCGGCCCAACGGCCCAAAATAGTAAAACAACATAATTAACAAATCTGGCCCAATAGCCCAATAATAACAGAAGTATGCACAGCGGAAGACTTAAACTCACATAAACACTGTATGCATAAATGCAAACTATGGATCCAAGCCCGTCCAAGGGAAAACGCTGCAGCCTGTCTGGAATGCACCAAGCCTGTACATGAAACAACTCAACCTACGGGATGAAAGCCCGCAGGTGAGGGGTGAGTCCGAAGTGCTCACGACAATGGAAAGACGATCAATATGGACACTAAAAATACTCAAGGTCCAAACAGGTAAAAGCCACCAAAACAAATCCAAAAGACTCGAGTAAAATACATTCATCCACGGGATAGACATCCCAAGCATAGACATGCTTATCACACGAACCCAGATCATGGCCACCACAAACAGTCTCTAACCATCCGGTCGTACCACTACTTACCACGTGACAATTTTATTACCATCATTAAAACAAACCGTAGGGATCGACATCCCTAACCAAAATCCCGAGGATCGACATCCTCATCACAATTCATTATTAATCTATTATTACTTAATCCAAAAGACACAGAAATTCGATACGGGGATAAACATCCCAAAAATACCAAGCAAGCACCGGGATAGACATCCCGAGCCAAAACACAACAAAAGCACAGCATCCAACAATGCCACAACACCAAACACAATAACCGAGTAATAAGGCACATATTGAAGGAAACCCATCCTCACCTTGGCCGATTACTCAACTCCGGAAATAATGACCGGTCCGACGCCGGCTCCTTGGGAAACTGCCCGATATCCGAACCTATACAACAAAACCATATATATTCACATAAATGCACATAAGAGTATGTCATGATGCCTATATTTCGAATTAATCCCATCCCGATTACTTATCCTTTATTATCTCCATTTATCGAAAATATTTACCCATATGTATATCCGAATATAATTTCGGTACTATTCTTTAATTAAAACTCTTTCAAAATAATTCCATAAAATAACTACAATTATCCAAAATAATAATTACTATAATTTTCTAGAAAAGTAATAAGCTATTTATAATTTCTAGAAAATATTTATAGTATTTATCTTTTCTAAATATATATACAATTGAATTTCCTACACAAAACATAATTACTTTTAATTTACAAAATACATATTTATATACATACACCAAAATCATAATTTTCAGACGAAGTAGTATGCATACTAAATTTACAGAAATTATTTTCAAGGTATATATATATTTTCTTAATTAATAATAGTTTTTCAAAACAAAACTTAATTATTTACCCAAGTAAATATATTTATATTTTAATAAAAATTCCAGAATCAAATCGTCCATAATTTTCTCAAAATAACTATAAATTTTTTTTTTCCAAAATTGAATTCCAGAATACTAATAAAAATATATATATATATATATAATTTTTTTTTTTTAAATAAATCGGGCTGGGCCATGAATAGTGCGGCCCAGTACCAAGGCAGCAGCCCAACACAGTGCCAAGGCCCGGCCCACACCACTCAGCCCAACCCAGAAACCCATAACCCAACTACCGAGTTCGCGACCCGTTTCCACGAACGGATCTTTGCCAAGAACCGGGTCTTACCTCCGGGTTCGACGCTGGCGGTGCGACGGCAGGCGCGAGGAGTGCGAGGGAGGTGTCGCGAGCGCGAGGGAAGGCAGGGCGGCGCGGTGTCGCGAGCGCGAGGGAAGGCAGGGCGGCGCGGTGTCGCGGTGGTGGCTCGCGGCTGCTGGGCTTCGTCGTCGGCAGCGGCGCAAAGGCAGATCCACGGGTCTGCAGGCGGGTCGTCGGCGCGTCCAGGCGAGTCTAGCGGCGGAACTCGGCGGCGACAGCTGGGGTGAGGTCGCTTCGGCCTTGCGAGCACGGTGGCAGTGTCGGTGCGGCGAGATGACGGCCGGAGATCATCCTGGTGAACAGTGAAGAGGCGGCTCCGGGTGCCAAACTGTTACTCCTCTTTTTTTCTTTCATTTTCTTTTCATTTTCTTTGATTTTCTTCTTTTTTTCTTTTCTGATTTCTTTTTCTTCCTCTTTTTTTTCTATTTTTCTGATTGGTTGTTCTCTTTTTTTTTATTGTTTTCTTCCTTTCTTTTTTTTCTTTTTCTTTTTCTTTTCTTTTTTTTCTCTCTTTTCTTTTTTCCTCTCCTTTTTCTCTCTTTTTTTTCTTTTTCTCTCCTTTTTTTTTTCTCTTCTTTTTCTTCTTCTTCTCCTCCTCACCCGGTTCTCTTCTCCTTATAAACTAAAAAAAATACTGTTTAACATGTGAATAACAATAATTCAATTCGTCCTCATTACGGGCGAGTCCGATCCGGACCAGAAAATAACAGATACCTCCTTAGTTATTTTCCGGTGTGATTTTCCGAGAAATTCCGAAACCCGAAAAATACCAACTTAGTTCCGAAAAATTCATGGGAAAATCACGAGCGCGGGAAAACCCTCGGTTTCGAAAAACGACTCCCGATTTACCTTGAATTAATTACCCGAGATTAATTCAACAGTAAATCACGGTAAAACAATTTCTACAGTCCCGGTAAAAATCAAAATTTTACCCGGGCTGTTACAGTCTACCCACCTTAAAAAGAATTTCGTCCCCGAAATTCCGTCTTATCCGTGGGTCCTACCACGATAAGCTTCTGGCACACTCTGCCAGGTGTCCAACCTCAACATGAGATACCGCTTATACCCTTAAGCGACATCTCATCCGCTTATAAATACCAAACCTCACAGCTGAGACATTCACTCTCAGCCATGGACTCTCCACTTCGTTCTCGAACGACTTCAGACTCCGAGAACAACAGCTACATCGGCGGCAGAGCTTTCCAAACAAGCTCCGATGAAGAGGAACCTCCGAAGAAACGCTTCAAGACGAACATCGTCGGCCTTAAGGAGCATATGGTCGTCTCTCCAAGACGGCAGAAGAAACGCGCCAGCAAGGAAGAGCCTTCTACTGATAGGAAAGGCAAAGGAACGGCGCAGAGCAGCACTCCACTTCAGACACTTTCACAGCTGAACGCTTCCCTGAAGAAGGTCAGCTCTGCGGTGATGCAGATCGAAGTGGCGTGTATGGCACTCTCGTCCAACGTAGAAAACTTAAGGAAGCTTGTAAAGGATCTTGGGAAACAAGTAACTCCATAGAGAGTACTTCTTGTCTGTTGTAAAACCTTATTATGAAATTAATAAAATAAATTTCCTTTTTAAATCAAAATTCTTGTTAAATTATGTAAACTCGTGCTAACAGAAGGTTAAAAACATTTCAAGCAAAACAAAATCAACAATATGAATATAAAATCAAATATAAATAAACTAAAATTAAATCTCATTTAACAAGACCAAAATATAAAGAAGTTAAAACAAAAATATTTCATGATCGGCGTTCTAAATCGATCGTAGACATCCTCGATCCCGAGAAACGTGTCACGTACAACTAACGATGACGTCTGTTAACCTCGTGAAAAAGATACCCGACAACAGGCAAGGCGATGATCACGAGAACGTCCTGTGTCGTTAACTCGCACGGCGATGATCACGAGCACATCCTGTGTCTCTCGAAGGACACGTTACCCACTTGTTCACAATTTCCGCGTAGGCCAAAAACGTCTGTCAAGACAACGTATCTCTCCACGATGTCCGAACAGCTGTGAACTTGTCGCACATGCACTCTATTCGAGGTGTGGTCCCATCCGTCTGGCCTCAACGGTCACGGATGCAAGTGATAAAAGATGCAAGAAAATATAGAAAGACCATAACAAGAAAAGACAAGGTAGCCAGAGCGAAAGAAAATCATGAGTTAGGAAAAGCCTGAAAAACTCTGGCATGGGTCCGAAAAACGCGTAAAGCAATAAATGCAAGCAACGGTAAAGTTCAAAAGGCAAGATCTTGAAAATCAAAAACGGTAATCACGCTCCCCAAAAGTGTATAAAAGAAGGAGCGGTGATGTGTAAAACATCAAAAGCATTAAAGCAAACAAAACTCTCAGAAAACAACACCACAACGTTCAAATCAAAACCCCACACGTTCCAATCAAAATGCCTGCTCCCTCGTCGGTGTTCTTTGTCGAAGGTGCCAATCTTGGCAGAAGGAACCGACTGGCTTACAGCATGGTCAACGAACGTGCTGAGGAGCTGCCGAACGAGCTCGGCAGAATGCCACGACTGGTCTTCGTCGACGAGCTCTACTCGTCGCGGTTCTTCGTCACTCCAATGGAAGAGGTGTTCTTCCTAGAGGACCATGGGACACTGAGGACTTCATACTACGGCTCAGCAAACTCCGTGATGTTCTTCATCTCGGATAGGCTTCAAGAGTTCAACCTGGAGTCCACTTGCCAGACTGTGGAGCAAGGCGCTTACTACCAGCTCGCAATGACAGCCCAGAGCATACCCAGAATGACTCGGCTACCTCCAACCTGGCCAAAGGTACGGCTACTGGTGTGGAACTGCAGAGGAGTTGCAAGGCGTGCACAGGAGTTCTCGCGAACCCTGAGGGACTTGAAGAACCAGTACAAGCCAAATATGGTTCTTCTGACGGAGACGCAGTGGCAACCACGAGACGATCACGGTCTGATTCCACTCCGATTCCCTCAAGCAAACCGGTTCGAGATTCCTGGCCAGCGCGACAGAGGCGGCATGTGGTTCTCTTGGAGCGACAGGGTCACGGTCAACGTCAACAGTGACGCAAACAGCTTCCGTGTCAACGTCGTTGCAAACCGTTAAATGTATTTTCGATTTTTATAAATTATCAAAAATCATTGTAATATTTCCCTTTTTATAAAATATCAATGTAATGTTTCCCTTTATATTATCAGTATTTGCAATATTAATAATATTTGTATTTTCGCATATTATGGCATCATTACCTCTTATGTGTATGTTCCGCGACAGCTGGCGTCCCTTGACTGGATCCATAATGCACTTAACTAAATGATATAAGCAAGAGGGGTGAGGTCTCGGGTTCGAGTCTCACTCTCCTCGACTAGTATCAAAAAAAAAACTAAATGATATAAAATAATAAACAACTGGAGCGAACTATGCAAACAAGGACTCAAACACACAAAGACTGCCCGACAAGACCTAATGCCCGCTCTGCTACCAAAATGAGACGCCCCGACCCGAATTTACCGTACACAGTAAACGCAGGCCGGAACTGTGACAACCCAACCAAAATAGGACCAGCATACAGTGTGAACTACGATAACTCGGCCCAACGGCCCAAAATAGTAAAACAACATAATTAACAAATCTGGCCCAATAGCCCAATAATAACAGAAGTATGCACAGCGGAAGACTTAAACTCACATAAACACTGTATGCATAAATGCAAACTATGGATCCAAGCCCGTCCAAGGGAAAACACTGCAGCCTGTCTGGAATGCACCAAGCCTGTACATGAAACAACTCAACCTACGGGATGAAAGCCCGCAGGTGAGGGGTGAGTCCGAAGTGCTCACGACAATGGAAAGACGATCAATATGGACACTAAAAATACTCAAGGTCCAAACAGGTAAAAGCCACCAAAACAAATCCAAAAGACTCGAGTAAAATACATTCATCCAATTTTATCTTTCCGGGCCCCGTCACGGATAAGCTAGGGTCGTACCAGGTTATCAACCTGTTCCTG
>JAKUCV010007199.1:0-28418 GCA_028386065.3 Turnera subulata
TGATGCCGTGATGGCTTACTACTTGTTAAGCCGGTTAGTTTCATTTACTTTTATGACATCTCGTGGTTAATACATTTTCATGGAAAATGTTTGTATACCGAAGCATCGGTTTTTGTACCCCGGGTTTTCAAGAGTATTTTGGTAACTCTTTTTCATTTAATTATTTTATTTTTATTTAATTGGGGTACGGGCTTCCACAAATCGACTAGGGACATTTAAGAATATGAAATATTCTAGGGTTATAAGTATGTGCAAGCGTTTATCTCATAAACGATACTTATTGGAATAACCTCAGTGCGTATACATGACTACAAATAATCATCCATGATTGGCTTTTGGGCATATTACTAACAACAAGGACAGCTCTTCCCTTCAAAATACTTTGCCAAATGTAAGAGGGACGGCTACCAGTTCCTACATTGAATGGACACTATTTATTGGATCCATAACCTTGTTTCTTCTTTTGCCTGAAGTTAGCATCCAATCTTCTAGCCAAGCTCTCCATCGCCAGAATGAACAAGTATGGAGAGAGAGGATCTCCCATTCTCCTCTAGAATTTTCACCTTCAGAATCATTGAGATATATGTTGTATTAAACTCCTTCAACATATTCCCCGAGTTGAAGAGACTTCTGGCCGCTTTCACCACATCCTGATCAAGAACATGCCCAGTATTTCTAGAAGAAAGCACCACTAAACCCATCCGGGCCAGGGGATTTGTTAGTTCCCATTGAAAAAACCACCTCTTTGATTTCTTCATTAGATAACTCAGCCAACAGCAGGTCATTCATCCCCTGCGTAACCATGCTTGGTATCATCTCATGTAACTCCCCTGATAGTACCGAGTTTTCTGACCTGTAAACATCCTTGAAGTGCCTTACTACCTCTTCCTTTTTCTACTCCTCATCTCTAATCCACTAGTCTACACCTACTTTCAGCATCGATATTTTATTCCTTCCTCGTCTCTGAATTGTGGTAACATGGAAAAAGGAGGTGTTACAATCTCCTTCTTTCAGCCACTTCACTCTTGCTTTCTGAGCCCAATAATACACATCCTCCTTCCTCCACTCCTCTTCAAGTTTCCTCCATCTACTCAGCCTCTCTCGCCTTTACTTCGGACTTTGTCATAAGTAAAACGAAGTCATTCATCCATGAATTAGTGCTGTAATCAAAGAACTCACTTTCATATTCTGATCCTCTATTTTCACTGAACACCGATGATACAAGTAGGGAATGGTCCAACGGAGGCCATACCGTGGGATTGATTCTTTTGGATCAGATTTGTGATACAAAAAGACACAAACTTCTTAATCTTTGCAATATACTGATAGTGAGTCACTTGTCTGTGCTTTGTATAAATCATTACAGTGAGAGTAAGGTCAATGTGAAAAAACTTCATATTCTTTTCTCTTCTTACTTTGCTGTTGACGTTGGGTAATTGACGAATAGAACTGTAGAGTCACAATTATATGATAAGAGTATGGAATTCAATTAATTTTAGGATGATTATGTTAGACAAAATGCTCTGGTCCAATTTGGACAACAGAGAATGTTCTGGATTTTTATTTTTATTTTTTTGTCGAAATGTTCTGGAAATTTTATGCTTTAACTGTTATCTGCTTGGTATTTGATTTGATTTTGATAGCTGATGCTTCAAATCAATGTCTCTCTAAGACTTTTGGGGGAAAAAGAAAAATCCCAGAACTGCTATTGGAGGATTGGAGCACTATTTGGTGTAATTTGTTAAATGACGGTCATGACTGTTTCTATATTTTGTCAAAACATACACGTTAAACTTCATATAAACTGAAGTTAACAAATTCACGTCAACCCTAGTCCAACATAACATAAATTAAAGACTACCAACCACAATTCAGTCAGCTAGTTATATGGGGGAGGCAAATAAATTGAACTCGAACCACATTGAAGTCTGGAGAGGTTAGCACAAAGTGTTGATTGTGTGATCAAGCTGTTGGAAATTTACAGTAACAAGCTTTTGGCGCCATCATCAACTAGTTTCTAGAAGTAATTCAAATATGCAACTATTGTATTATTGTAATGTTTTAGTTATTTATATTATCTGATCATTCTTGGGAGACTTGAGGGTCTGATGCTGCAAGTTGTATTGTAATCTGGTTCAATCAAGTAAAATAAAAGAAAAAAAAGATGTTGGTGTTTCACTTCATTGTTATTCTGAGATGTTCAGAGTGGTTAAAAACAAAAGATTGAGAGATTTGTGTGAAAATTAATGAAACAATAACCAACAGTCTCAGCCTGTTGATTCTGCAGAATTCTGGATTTTCCAGAAATGATTCAAGGCTTTGTTTCTGGGTCACACCAGAGGAGAGAAAAGCCATCACAAAGTGCTTTAAATTGGTGAACAAGAAACCAGCAAAAGAACTAACCATGCGCCCCATGCCTATATGGTGTACAAGCATGGGTGTTGATTCTTTGCTTCTCAAAAATCCTTCTTGCATTATTTTAACTTTTTTATCATTTTTTTTTGTAAAAAATTGTACAATGTTTTAGCCGAAATATCTTGCTGTCTCTGATAGTAAAAACTGGAACGGTGGCAAAACCGTGAAATACCCTACAACAAATGAACGGGCATTCAATAGTATTCACTCATTTCCGCATCACACCATGTACACAAACACCATATTATCTGTTGCTGCGGAAAAAGCTTTTCTTCTAGACTGCAATGTCCTTTGATGCTCTTGAACATTCTGATCCCCCGGATCCATTGTCCGTAAAAGGAAACACGTCTTGTGAATTGTTCTGCTCTTTGGGTGCTTTAGACTTCCGTGCTCGAGAGTGTTTTGGAATGCAGGGTGGCTGTGGATCATCCTGGGCAGGTGATTCAGAACCAGCACCACCAGTGTTCTTACTCCGCCTTGTGCTCCGAACGCTGTCCCCATCTCTGGAATCCATTGACCTGTTTGAGGAACGGTGGCGCCTGGATTGCTTTGGTGCATCCGAGCTTCGAGGGGAAGTGTCGGCGGATTCTTGGCGCTTTGAGTGCCTTCTCCCATCACTGCTCTTTCGAGATGGAGAATCCGGGGGTAAGCCAGCACCAGAAGAGCGCCTTGATTTGTGCTTCCTTCCCTTGTGACTACCACCTATTCATGCAAGCACAGAAGGAATTAATGCAATATCAACAGAGTTGCTCAATCTTGATCAGCTCATACAAGAAAATTGAATAGAGGCATGGTTTATCATGAGTAGAACACAGGCAAACCTTCTGAAGGTTGTTTAACGGAAAGAGTATCCGTTTCCTCCTTAGAAATAACAGACTCACTCCCATCCAACAGCGCACTTCCATCCATTGCTCCACCTGAATCTGAAGAGCTAAACTCCTTCATCTGCACATTTTTGCACCGGAACAATCATTGATGATACCAATCACAGTTTCCACCTAAAATGCCAAGAATTTCCTTGTTTCCCTCTATCCATTTTCTTTTGTCATCAACTTGCCTCAGGTTCTACGGTTAGATACAGGGTAAAGATTTGGCATGCTTAGGAGGAATAACCAAAATTGCTCAAGGGAGAACAGACAGGAAATGGAAGGGTCACGGTAACCTACTAATAGTTTGTAAGTAGTATCAATGTATCATCATACAAAACCAAGGAAAATGAATGGCATACCCAGCTTGGGTTGTTATTGGTCCCAGTAGTATTGGCGTTAGAAGGGCCATCCCATCCAATGTGCGCGACATGCTTTACATCTGTAGGAAATCCTATCTCTATTTCCTTTTCCTTCTCGTCTGCGTAAAATTGGAGAAATCATCCATAGCAACACCAACAGTTAGTTTCTGGAAATAAAAATGAAGCGTAAGACCTGAAAGGCCAGCTTCTTCGTAGAGGTGCTCGATTTCAACATTAGTTGCTAATATGAAGAGGACGTGATACAATCAAAAGAATCCTGACAGAAATATAGAGACTGGAGAACGTGCAATGAAGCTTCATTTTGTTTGAAGTAATAATTCCTTTGCTTGAAAAATGTTGTTGATGCTTACCAAATATTTGGGAAATGTATCTTAGACCTCTCATGAGTCCTTTCACCTTTGTACCCATCTATGCTCCACCTAATGGCACCAGAGAATCAAAAGTAGTCCTGCAAATTTGCTGCTTCCTAACTTGAGAAAATGTAAAGAACAAAAGAAATATATCAGAAAGGGTGGTAGGGACAACAAGAGGGAAATTATAAATGAACAGGATTATTATCTATTAGTAAGAGCATAATTTAGAAATCATACCTTCAAAGAAAAAAGGGACCAACCATGGTTCGGTGCTATAATGTGGAGTATCCGTCCCTCCCCTTCTCTGCCTTTCGAACAATAACACATAAAAATCCAGGGGGAAACAATCAATGATCCAAAAATAAAAAAGGAGGATGGATATCCTCTATTTTTATTTTTTTGTTGTTTCTGCTTCTTTTAACTCTGGCAATTCCTGATTGCCTTTGTATCCCCAGTTAAGAAGAGGGGAGGGAGACAATGGAATTGAATACCTCAAGTTTGAAGTTCTTGCACATGATTTTTGTTTGGAGGCTGGGTGCTGATGTGGTTTCCATTCAAGTGTCTGTCAATTGAAACCAGTAGATAACCTTATTTTCAGGGCAAAAATCTATCAGGTGCCAGCAGCTTTGACTAAATTTAGGCTCTCCTGATCCGAGTTTTTAATGAAAGCCCGGGAAAAACGGTTTGGATTGTACCGTTATGGAATAGTAGTTGACGTCTATGTGTGCTTTCTTTTCAGCGCTTTTCATTTTCTTTGGTAAATGAACTGAGTCAAAGCCAGGATAAGATAATTATAACCTAAACATAGAAGCCACAGCCCTAGTTTCATATCTTGTTCAAAAAAAAAGTCATAGCCCCAAATACATTCATGATTCAACGTCTATTCTGATATTGTTTTTTTTTAAAGAAAAGAAAAACATCATCTGTTACTATAGCTAAATTTAACACAACAAATCAGCTTAGGCTTTTGCTGGATCCTCTGTCTGCAGAAAATTTTATTTTGCTGATTACAAAAGTAATATTAGTATTCATATTATCCCTAAGGATTCCTTTTTCCCTTACTGTCCTAATTTATTTATATTACTTAGGATTTGGATATACACACTAATTCAACATACTTACATGGTATGCTTATTGTATGATTATTATTAACAAAATCAAATTTAAAATAAGATTTATTATTAGCTGGGGAGTCGTAGGGGGGTTATAAGCAGACAGCTAGGAAGAAAGGCAGACAGAATAACTGCATGAACACAAAGAGTTCAAGAGTTTTTTTTTTTGAACCCCAAAGAGTTCAAGAGTTCGGTCCGTGCAGTTTGGATCATGATGGTTTAACGTACATAACGCTGTGACAGAAATGTCAGCCTTTGAAAAATCAGGGCCATGTAAGATCAACATGCCTTGGGCCTTCCTGGCTCATACCACCACCGGCAAATATGTTTACAGACTTGGGTAAGTAAAAAGGGATGTGGTTCGAATTATGGGTCTCAAAGTTTTGCCTGCTTCTACTTCTCTCGAAGTTTTAAAACTTTTGTTCCCTAGTTGATCCAATTTCAATACAAACACCACAGGTTGAAAACGGAAAATGGAAACACCATATGATAAGAATTGCTGGCTTCTGCCTCTGCCAGCAATGTTAACTGATATGAGGCATGCCTGCTTGAGCATAGACAAGAACGACATGCTTTCTGATCAAAGGTGGGTGAAGCACGAAAACAAAGAACCAACTAAAAGATTGCACCAGTAAAACAAAAATGAAATGTTGTATAGAACATCATATTGGTAGTGTGAATTTAAGGTGCTGAAATATATATCATATAAATTTTTTAGGCAAGTCCATAATAAGAAGCAAAACGCATAGCCGCAGCGAAAAACCTCTCCGCATCCCTCTATGAAGCTTTCATATCATCCAATCCAACACTAGCCTGCATCAATAAATGAGCTTGGATAAGCAAAAGTTACAGGCTGATATTTCAAAGGCATTCAGTGAACGGTAAACAGTACAAGAAGGGGTGGGCAATCAAATGTACTAGCCAAAGAACTCCAATCTGCTTCACATCCCTCAATTATTTGTGCCAAAAGTGACATTATGCCAGATATAAGAACAGAAAATACTGCATATTCTAGTTTGATGGCCATGTATGTCATTCGAAATATTCAATACATACAAAAAAAAGTATCTAGTCACAATCAACTCTCACCAGAAACTTGTGATTCTCCTCAAGAAATGGAGAAAAGTTAGCACAAAACTGCTCCATGTCAGTATTGACGTTACCAGAGCCACCTATCACTTCCATGAACTTGTCCCTGTTTGGAGCCAGCTTCATGGCAACCTGTAATCCAGTGATCAATATATCAAGAAAACTGGAACAACAAATGTTTCATTTTACTGCTTAAAATTCTGCACAGATAAATCCTTGTGAAGAAAAACCGGGCAAACTTCAATACATATGCGCAAGATTTGTTTTAAAGAGAAAAAGGGCTCATTTCCAAGAGATATCAAATTAATTGAGACTGGGCGGTCTAATTCAGGATAACAAAACACGCGCTGCATATATATCAAATGGTAAAAGTACAACTACGGTATTGAGTTGAATAGGAATAGAAGAAATTACGGTAAAACTTGAACTAGCAAGCCACCCATGATATTTTTTCAGGGTCTTCTCGTAGGAGTTTGTACAGCACTGTGTCATCGTCCAATCTGCATGGGATAGTAAATTGCGGAACAGTTTGACCAGGAAATCCATCGCTCTGGACAATCATAAAAAAATGATAAATTAGTGCGGAATGAAAATTCCATTCATTATAAAGGTAGAATGCTAACAGCAAATCTAGTTCCAGGTTTCCTTTCTGGATTTTCCAATACTGTTAGAAAATCTCCGCATGCACTTTTTCATTTCATATGGGATGAGAACAACAAAACTGCTAAACTAAGGACATTTTCTTCTACGATTTAACTTAACTAAAGCAAAACCAATCTCTTGGTTATAAACATGCGCAAGCCACTAACAAAAGTTGGAAAGACAAAGGTGCAGGGAAAAGAAGTAACAGAAATATTCATGAACCTGGTAAGCCAAAGAAGACCATTGGTACAGCTAGATGATCCTTTTGCTGTTTTTGCTGCAACCTCTTCTTGAACCATAGTATACAAAAGGTTATACTTAGTTGGATCAGACAAATATTTGGTCTCCAACCTCTGTCAGTAAGAACACAAAACAAAATGCTTCAGTATTGATCCCTTTTAAGTATAGGAAGGAAATTAGATTTAGATGTTACTAAAACTCAACAAACATAAAAGGTGCAGGTTCAGGATGTAGATCAGATCCTTTCTCAAGCGAAACAAACACAGAGTGAGGCAGAGGACACTAGCATAACCAAAAATGGGAGCCAAAGCAATGTGTACAAAACTCACAGAGATTGGATTAAATCTCTCAAGTAGGCTTTACAATTGTGAGAAGCAACGGAAACAAACCAAAACAAAAAACAATCAACTCAAATAAAATATCCTCCATTGTACTTGATTTACTAGGAAGATCAAGTATCGAACATTTGCATCACAGGAACAAATAACCAAACCCTACACGTGGCAGTGCAGGATCACTATGATTGGCTTACCGTTATATTGCCGCCGATATCGGATTTTACAATAGCCAGAGCAGCACCGAACTTATCTGCCATGAAAAAGAAAACAGAAAGAGAAAGATATGAGCTCAATCTGAAGCGAAGATCCTCAACTGAACTACTCTACGTCACAATTAAGATCACACATAAATGATTGATTGCATCTCCATTTCCAGTTTCATGACACAAAAAGCTCTATGCCATCACTTCTAAAGTAGTAGTAAGTAACAAAGCTCTAATTTCCAGTAACTGGTTAAATAAATTAAAAAGAAAGGGAGGAATAGATTCAAATTTGAAACGCACCGATGACGGGCAAAATCAATTTGCAGACTTCGAGGAAAGGCTTGGAGAGGAGTTCTCCGTTATCGGATTTGACGTGTTTCATTCCTTCCAAGGAGGGAGTGAACACCGTTGTTCCCTGGGCCGCCATTTTCCGTTAACGCTTTTGTCACTGCAGTGATCAGGAACAGAAAGAAGAGGCCGGATCAGCAGATCTAGGCGTTGTTTCGATTAAGAGTGAAAGAAGAAGTTACACAAAATGAGTAAAGAGAGCAATGGAGAGATCCGTACGTAGATGGCTCGGTGTTCTTCTTTCTTGGATTCGGTAGTCAAATGGGAGCGAGACGTGGGGGTGAAGAAGATTTGTTTTGAATGGAATTGAGAAAAAGGAAAGAACAGGAAAGGAGATAATTAGAATCGGATTCTATCTTTTTATTCGATTAAGCGGAATTTGGAATTTGGGATTTGAATTAGTGGCTTAATTAATCCTTAATAATCATAGTTTGATGCAGTGGGCGCGTCGGTTACTAGTTGGCTTCACGTCTTCTGCAGTTCTAGTTTTTTCTGGTAGAAAAAAAAATGTTTAGGGTGGGGGGCAGGCTCTTTTTTTCGGATACGTTATGCGGAATTCCGCCCTGAATAAATAGATTATTATGTTGTGTGAGTCCTCCAATAAATTGTTTTTACACACATAAAGTTTTGAATTTACTTAAATAGAATTAAATCGCTTATCACTCCGACTAACCCCACATTTATACGGCCACCTCATGCTTCTACACCATGATAGGCCATGCTGAAATAATAATTATATATAAATCATCCATTGAGTTGAGGGATAGATGGTTAGATTCTTGTAGTTTAATAGTGAATTTTGATTTTTTTTAGTTTTACTTTTAGTTCCAGAAATTGGATGTAAAAGTTTAGAAATGACTTCTCTTCAGCAAGAATACGGTAACAAGTAATAATCACAATATTCTTTCCTGAAACTTAGTAAAAGTAAAAATACTTAAAAAAATTGTGAATTTGATTGAAAAAAAAAATATATATTATGGCTGCATTGGCACTTGTTATAGCACTAGTACATTACTTAGATTCTGTCAAATCAGGTTACAAATTGATTCAGTTCATGATTTATATATATATGTATATATTGATTGCCTCAAATCCACATTCTCGAGGAGGATCGAAATATTATTTTTAGCAGTGCAAAAATAATGTTAACAAAATTTAACTCTTACAGTGCAATGTGAGAACTAACACGGGAATATTTCATTTCTACTTAACATAATTCAAGTAATTTCTGTAGTTGTTTTTTTTTGTCGGATTAATTTCTATGGTTATGACTATTGATATAAGTTGAAATTTTTTATTTTCCATCAATAACGTGCTTCCCTAGAGTCAAATTGTTAAAAACGCCTTATGTTTTTTTAACCGATACATCAATTTATCATGTTATTCTCAAATATGCAAAACCGGACATAGCAACAAATCAACATTTTGGAGGCACACGATCAATTGCTCAGGATGGAGGGGAAATTGTGATTATCAGATTGTACAGAAACCCCTTTTTTAATTCTGACAATTTTGTTGAACAACAAAATGTTCGGTTGCTCTCCCTTTTGAATTCTTCATTTCTGCAAATGGTATTTATATTTTGCAAGTTCAAATAAGGTACATAAATAAGCCCAGTGAGCGGCCGAGAGTGGGCTAAGCAAAGGCCACTGTGAACCCAAAAACAGAAAAATGGAGATCTTCAAAGTTCAATCTGCTTATACCACATCAGGTCCCAAGATGCAGACCCAAAAACATAAAAAAAAAAAAAATGGATCTTCTAAGTTCAAATATGCTCATAACTCAATACTCAGGAGGATGCATCTTGTTACTACTGTCCCTAAATACTCAGGAGGATGCATCTTGTTAGTTGTTACTACTAGGAGCACAATATGCCAGCCAACAGGGCATGATTTGTCAAATTGTCAAATCTTTGAAGGGATCTATTTACAGCTTGTCTAGTATTATTGCTGCGGATCAGTAGCCCAGTTGGATGACTGGGATTCATGGCATTTTGGCTTTTCATATTAAAAAAAAAAAAAGAAAAGAATAACTCATGGCAAGATATTTTTGTTTTTTTTTTATTTCTCGTAGCTTCACAAAAAAACCCCAAGTTTTTATAAGCTAATCAAGCTACGGAATCCCCTTGCTTCTCATAATAGAACAAAGTAGGAATACAAATTTTTTTGTCCTGATTTTATATATTCTCAAGAGTAATTAAATAAATTCATTAGACAAAACAAAATTGCAGAACCCCAAGGGAAATCATTGAAAGTTTAAGATTCTCAAGCACATTTCATAAAGGTCACAGAAAACTTGTATTTCTCTAATTAGAAGACATTTGGTGGATATTTGATAGCATTCTTGACAATTTTCTTGATGGCAGCATCGCCAAGATCAATCCCGCATATATCAGCCAATCTGATGAGGTATAGCAGCACATCAGATAGCTCCTCACCAAGATGCTCCTTATCTTCTTCTTCCCAATTTGGCAATCCCTTGTCTACCTCTCCCCTCCATTGGAATATTTCCGATAGCTCCCCTACCTCTCCAACCTGAAACCCAAAAAGGAAAGGAATTAAATACTACTTATAATTGAACCTTATCCTGGCTGGAACATCCAAAATTCTGCGGTTTTATCTTATCGCATGAGATTCAAAGATGCTATGCTTCCAAGAATTAAGTCTTGATGCACTCTTAATACTTTATCATTCTTAGTTGTTTTGTGGCATTACAAATTCCACAAGCATGGGCCTAAGTAAGAATATTGGTCAACACTATACATAATGCAGTGTTATCTTCCTTGATATTTATCTAAAGGGGTCATGGTTCCATCTTAGGTGAAAATTGGGTAGAATGCTAATATATTAATATTGCACGGCACAAATTTATACTATTTTCTACATAACTACGTAGAGTGTAGCATACTTTTGTTTTGTGTACATATTCATATCCTTTTGAGCAACATTTTTGGCCAACAATCTTCTTGTATGAGGAAAAATCTGACAAATCCTCCTAAGTCCTAGCCATTTGTTTGGTGATGGAAAATAGAGCACGGTTATATCAATAAGAGCACAAGATTAGGGAATGTAGGAAAAAAATAATATTAATTTTAACTCCGTTCAGTTGATCATTGATATAACTAGAAAGAAAATGGTAAGAGTAAAGAAACCAAGAAAGGTATGTTTTGGACATCTCAATTAACATGAACAATTTTATACCTCTAAAAAAAAAAAAAATACATTGTATACCTCAAGAATCTAGAGGATTGCAAATTCATACTAAATACAAATTTAAGGAGCAAGGAAGATTACCATTGCAAGAAGAAGATTTCTAGGACTGTGGTACTTTTCCCAGTCTCTAGCTTTTGCAAATTCTTCTAGTTTCTTAGCCAGGTCCCTAAGACCAATATCCATCACTTTATCTTCTACTCTTTCTGTTTCCGCAATCTTCTCTCCTTCTCCCATGCTTAAGCTCCCTCTGGTTGTATTTAGAGTGGAGAGGCAGCTTATATAGCTCTAGAAAGTAGAAAGGCAATAAAAAAACAAAATTCTTGTTCCAAGATTTAGATATGCATCATAAGAATTAAAAACACAAAGGACGGGACCGAAAGTAGTGGAAAATGCCTTTTTCATGGTGTACAAATTAGATTCCTCATAGCCCCTGCGGTGCAAAATGGCCAACTTCTATTCCTCAGATTAGTCAAGAATATTCTATCTTAACTATGGCCAAATCTTTATCTTTGAAGTGTGGGGAGAATTGGCTAACTAAACTCAAAACCAACGTTTAACACCACTAGTTTGGGGAATTTTCCATCCGTACTAAATGATGAGATGTCAGATCATTCTTTTTGGTGATTTAACTACTCTTTGGTAGAAGAGGCAGATTTAGTGTGATTAAACAAACGTTAATTGGCACTTTCAGATAGATAAGCAGATAAGCTTCCTAGTGGATTCCCATAGAATCCTTCTTTTTTGGTCACTAATGAAGTTCTAATTCTAGTAGCATGAAAAGATACAGGGTGAACACAAGTGTACGAAGTATAGTCGAACGTTAAAATTTGAAAGAACACTCATTATGAAAGGCTGTCGCATGAATATTTTTTTTTTTTAATCAAGAAGAGGCTGCATTAAATCTTCGTCTAAGAAGAAAGTATTGGATAAACAATCCCATAAACATGTTGGGACAAAAAAGAAATGCAACCCGCCGGAGGTTGAACTAGATGAGTTACCTCTAAACTCCAAAGTGGCAGCAAAGTGGGCAAACCAATTTGTACATTGGCATCCCTAAAGGTGTGGTTAAGCTGAATTTGCCAATTACGATTAATCAACTCCATGACTTTTTCGCTAAAGAAAAAGATTATACAACTCTTGAACTGTGTGGAGTAGTGAAGCACTTGCTCTGGGCTTGAGTTGCTTGCCGTTTTAAATTGGCTATAACTGTGGAGGCATCCACTTCCACTTGTACGCGTGGGAAGTCTAATATCCAGGCTTTCTGCAGACCAACGAATAATGACCAAAGCTCTGCATACAAGGGAATGCAGCAACCAATAATAAAGGAATAACAGGCTATACAATGGCCTGAATAGTCCTGAAGCAAGTCATGTGTTGAAACAAGACATGGTGTAGAATACTCATGTGGGGTTAATCCAAGTGGTAAGTCACTTAATTTTGTTTTTCAATTAATTGGGGCAAAAGGTTTGAAACATTACATATTAACTTCGTTATGCTTATCTGAGGCACAAATGACGCAAACTGAGTCAAATCTGAATTACCCCCAATATTCCGATGGAAAACTAAAAACATTGTCATTATTTTAAAATATTGGAATCCTTTAAAATTTCCCGCCCCTACCATCACTAGGATAGTAATAATTCCCAAATTTTTGTCATCATGCTATTCAATTTTGACTTAGTCGTCTCCCCTAGCCAATCTTTGGCATATAATTTTCAAATTTTTCGGTGGTGTTATTTCAGATTGTATAAGCTCCACATGCCATTTACTTAATACTAAAGAGGGGTCCAACGGCAAACCAAAATTGGCCATATTAGCAAGGATGTTTTAAAACTCTTGGACCAAGATTGGTCATGGGACCATCTGATCAAGATGGAATAGCAAACAAATAAAATTTGACAAATTGGGGTTCAATCACCAAAATGATCAATTTTAGTGAGTAAAGCAACTAAATTATATGGTTAGCCCATTAACTAGTATATATCATTAGTCAGTCATAACATTTATATTGATTTTTTTGTCATTTCAATACAAACAACCAACCAATCATCACTAATCTCCTTGTTAATTTTAATATGCTGAATGAAAGAAAAATTAATAGAAAATATGTTTAGGTGGAATACTATCATGAAACAGTACTTTGTTAATGCTCAAGAAAAAAAGCTAACTAGGTTAAAAGAAATTTAGGTTAATTAATAAAATAGGTTTAACAAATGTCCAAAACTTGGCCCAAACACGGCCTCCCCACAAAAACTCTAAATATTCGAGATAAAACAAAAACCCTAAACCATAGGAGGTAAATGATGTAGAAAATCCTAAATCCATTCCATATCTCTTGCACAACTCCTCCCTATCTAATACATAATAATCTCACACATACCACAGTCCACGATAAGATGGTAAATGTCTTAAATCCCTCACGGCCTCGTGATTTTGATTCAATCTTCTGAAAATTTATCAAACCTGATATATGCTAATTTAAAATAAAAAAAAAATAATTTAAGTAGATAAAATTACATCAATATCTATATTTTCTATGCTTTGTATTGTATTTCCTAAAGCCACCCATTCTAATATGCAATTAATTGCAAACGTATGGTTGCTAATTTTATTATTTTGTGACCAATTTAAAATTGGTAATAAATTATTTTAAATAGGTTTTATGAAATTCATAAAACTTGAGAAAAATTGGTGGAATTGATGATAAGGTCGGGTTACAAAATTAATGTATTTTATGACAACAATAGAGTTAGCTGGAATTGTATTAAAAGTAGTTCCTAAAAAAAAAAGAAATAACTTCGGAAAAACAAGTTCTAAGAAATACCTAATGTTGACAAATTGGGATAGAATGACGAGAATGATATATGGTAGTCATAAAACACTTACATTCATCTATTTATTATGTTTTCAAGTTTAGGTGGATTATTATCATGGGAAAATATCAATTATGTTATAAAACAGTTTATGCACGTGGATGTCATGACCTATCTACCAAGCTCCATCCCATCTATATATATCAATATATATGAAATACAAAGTGAATATACAGCAGCAACGATGAGCAGAGCTTGCTCCTTCTTCATTTTTCTTCTCCACCATGTCTTCGTCTCCACCATCTTCATACCTGTTCCAATTTCTTTGTTAGACATTAAAATCAAATATTTTACAACACGTTATCAGCACGATAGTTTCTACCAGTTTTGAGGCAAAAACCAGTGCAAAAAAAAAATTGAAGAAAAAAAGTAAGGAAAACACTGGAAAAAAAAAACCAAACCGAAGAAGATGAACAGTAGTGCAACCCCTCGGTTATTGTTCACACCGAAGGGATCCACGCCGCCGTTCGTCTCACCGCCACCACCGGCATGCTCCCCACGCCGTCGCCTACCCGCTACCGCTTTCTACCGTCGCTGCCGCCGCCGGACGCGTTGCCAACAGACGAAGACCCGACGGGAGTTGTCGGATCCGCTGGGACCCGCAGCCACCCACGAACCGACGGCAGCTGCATGCCCTCCTACCGCCGCCTTGTCCCCTGCCGCGTGCCCGTCGCCCGTCCTCGCCTCGCCTTGCCGCGCCGCCGCCTGCGAATGTTGAGGAAGAAGACGACCCCGACCCGAAATGTGAATGGGTCAGTGGTCTGGGTCGGGTTTGACCCGCGGGTTGATGGGTTGTAGGCCTTGGACTTGGGCTACACTATTCAAAGGCCTGGGTATTGTTTTGGGCTGGACCTGGGCTATCCTATTCAAGGCCCGGTCGGGAAAAAAAAAAAACCTTTGCCGGGTACTGTTTATGACCCGTCAAAAAAAAAGGAGAGAAAAAAAAACAGAAGGAAGAAGGAGGAGGAGCATCCCTGACGTTTCGTTTTATGCAGGTAAGTCCCTACAATTCAGTCCTTAAGTAATTTATATTCTCAATTTTATCCTAAACGAATATATTAATGTTTAATTAATGTTATTTTTGAGTGATTGAATGTTTAATTAATGTTGATCTTGGGAATTGAATGTATTGTGAGCTCACGGTGAGTCCCGGAAATTAGTTTTTGGCGGTGAACAGTGTTTTTGGCCAGATTCCGACGATGAATAGTAAAACCGGCCTCGTGAATAGTAATTTCCGGCACGATAAATAGTACTTTCCGGCGACCGTGAATAGCGATTTTCTCCGGAATCCGGCAAACCCAGAAGTGTTTGGCCGGAATTTGATGCCTCGGAAAAATAATCCGGCACGGTGAATAGAAATTTCCCACGACCGTGAATAGTAATTTCCGACGACCGTGAATAGTGATTTTGGCCGAAATCCGGCAAACCCAGAAGTGTTTTGGCGGGAATCCGATGCCTCGAATTTTTTCCGGCAAACCTAGAAGTGCTTGGCCGGAATTTGAAACCTCGAATTTTTCCCGGCAAAGCCCGGAAGACTGTTATATAAGCCCGGAAGGCCGTTATATTTATTATATTTATTGGCCGGCTAAGCTGCCTTTATCGTATAAGCGTATTATATATGTTATTGCTGAAAGATTTATCGAGTAAGCATATTTTTCTGTTTTTTCCGATTGGGCTATTAAAAAGGCCCATTATTCATTTCATGGACGGCTAAGCCGCCTATTTCTTTACGTTTTAATTGGGCTCGCATAAGGCCCATTGCATTTAATTTCCAGCTATTTATTTTTAATTGGGCTATAATAGGGCCCATTGTATTTAATTTTCTCGTCTTTAATTTTACTTATGGGCTCGTACTAGGCCCATTATTTTAATTTCCTGCCATTTACTTTACTTGGGGTAATTAATATAAGGCCCCTTGCTTATTTATTTTAATTAAGCATTTATATATTCAATTATGTTATTTGAATTAGGAAAATCGAAAATAAAAGCTATTACCACCAGAAGATGGAAATAATATAACCACCAGAAAGTGGATATTATACTTGCTTACCCTGAAGAAGTAATTTATTTTATATTCAATTTATTTTATGTTCAGTTTATATTATTACGCATTGCAATTTATTTTTATTTACTTTTTAGTACTTTATAATTGTTTCTTAGAATAATGCTTGAAGCATTAGTCTCGAAGACAATGCAAAATTGACATCCATAGGGGGAGAATTATATGTGTGTGGATGTCAATATAACAGAGCGTTTAGTCAATATAACAGATTATGACAATGACTAAACGCTCCAGAAGATCATAAATTCGAATATGTATAACAGATTATGACAATGACTAAACGCTCCAGAAGAGCATAAATTCAAATATGTTCCTGAAGAATGCATGTTTTAATATGATCTAGAAGATCGTATATTTACGCGAGTACAGACACCCCCAGTAATAAAATGAATTATTATGGATCCCGATGAATTGACTCTGATCTATTCCCTGAAGCGAATAAAATAATTATTTGTGCCTGTGGGCGTAAATGAGAAAACAAATGGAAAAGGCTCAAAGCAAACATGCATCTTATTATTACATAAACGGATACATTGAAGCGCCCCGACCCGTATTTACCGTACATGGTAAACACGTGTCGGAACTGTTCTTACTACAGTAGTAGACAGTACATACAATGTGTAATACAATACAAGCAATCCCCAAATACAATATTCGTCACCCGATCCCGGGGACCATTATTCAATCCATTACACACCAATCTAATCAACAACAGATATAATACAGCAACAACAGCAATCTCACAATAGAAAGACAAGCAGCGGAAGACTAGAATGCAGATACAGTGGGGTATGGATCCGGAGTCAGGTGGAGAAGTAAACAGCAGCCGTCGAACATCGTACCTGAACAACGAACAACCAAACCTACGGGATGAAACCCCGCAGGCAAGGGGTGAGTCCGAAGTGCTCACCGACGAAAGATATACAGAGATATATTCAACCATAATACTTTCGAAGTAAACACAACAATCATAACAATAAGCTCAAACAATCACAACACAAGAAAATTACCATAACAACTATACCAAGTCCAAAAGAATGCTTAATAATTTTTATTACCAATTTTATCTTCCGGGCCCCGTCACTGGACAAGCTAGGGTCGTACCTGGTTATTAACTAATTCTGGGTGCCAGGCCCCACCACAATCCGGGATCAACATCCCATATCACAAATCCGGGATCAACATCCCAATATCTCAAATCCGGGATCAACATCCCAATATCACAAATCCGGGATCAATATCCCAATATCACAAATCCGGGGTCAACACCCCAACCAACTAACCCTCTGGCCATGACACCACAGAACTAGTCTCTAACCATCTAGTCGTACCACTACTTTCCAAGTGACAAATATATCATCATCTCAAATTCCAGTTCAACCCATTACTCTTTCATCAATTTCCCAATTTCTATTATCTCAGAATAATTCCACAGACTCAATCTCTTATCTCAAACTCATGACACAAATTATTCAAAATTAACAGCTCAGCATTAATTCCAACACGTTATACACAAATCTATCACAATCCAACGACGGCATCAATAATTCCACAACAATCAGGTAACAGACAATAATTATTCCAGCAGAACAACCTAGCAGCAAAATACGCAAACAAAGAAACACACACAGCATTACGGGCACATATCAAGGTTTATCTATCCTCACCTTAGCCGATATCAAGTTTGGAACTGCCCCACAGACTCCAAGTCCGGCTCCTCAGGTATCAGCTCGTTATCAACTCCTATATCAAACAAATAATATGCACATATAAGTGGTATGCAATGTGATGCTACTACTGTATTACGAAAATTTAATACGGACTCGTCTCGGTTACTTCCCCGGGTTATCTCTATAGTCGTCATAATTCACCATTTACTTCCCGGTGTCTAAATAATACTATTCTTATACCTATACTTACTTCCGGGTATTATTCCGGTACCATACCTAATTGATAATACCCCTTCCATCTATTTTCCAAATTATTCAAACATACTAATATAATTATTTATTTAATTTCCATTATTATTTCTCATGATTATCTCCTCAATTTATTTACTCTACTATTGTTTATCACATTTATATTTTTCCCAAAAATACAAATTATTTTTATTTCTAAAATTATATCTTCTATTTATTTATTTCTTATTATTTATTATTGTTATTATTTTTTTCAGGATATATAAATTTTTTTATAATTGAACTGGGCCAAAATAGTGCTGGCCCAACCTACTGCTCAGGCCCATCTCAAGCCCCAAGCAGGAGCCTAAGATCCGGCCCGCGCAGCAGGCCCATCAGCCACAGCCCAGCCCAAACCCATAGCATCCAACTCTACTGTCCAAGCCCAAACTCACTCAGCCCATATACCCAAACCATTCGGCCCACACCCAAAATCCAAACCATAACCCAACCTATACCCTAACCCATCCTTACTCTAGCCCAGGTCCAAGACCCAAGCGCGACCCGACCCAAACACCCATCATTCGGGTCGTGCTCACCTCGGTTGCAGGGGTGATGGCGCCGCGACGGAAGACCGACGGGCGGCGAGCGGCAGGAAGCGACGCAGACGGCGGTAGAGGAGGTGCGAGAGAAGGTTGCTCGGCTGCTGGGGCTCGTCGTCGACGGGCGGTGTGGAGAAGAGGTGGCGGCGTGGGCTTGGCTCGATGGCAGCGGTGGCGATCTGCAGGAGGTGGTGGCTGGCGCGACTTGTTGCAACGGTGGCGTGGGAGGAAGGAGGAGGAGAGGAGGACGGCGGTCGTGGCTGCAGTGCAGGAGGAAGGTGGCGTGGTGGTCGGTGGCCGGCAGTGAGGGTCACGTTGGTGGTAGGAAGAAAAGAAAAAAAGAAAAGAAAAGAAAAGAAAATGAGAGGAGCAGGAAACGATGGCATTTACTGCTTCGGTGTGTGGGTGTTGTTTTGTTTTGTTTTCTTTTTTTTTTTTGGGTTGGATTTGTGAAGTAAGGGAGAGTATGGATTTAGGCAGTGAATTTGCAGAGCTTGGAAATGCTGGTGATGGTTGGTGTGTGTGTGTTGATGAGGAAGGAAGAGGAAAACAAAGAAATAAAACAAACTGGAAGCGTGCAGGAACTGATCACGGGTTGCAACTGGCCATTCACATGCTCACAGTGAATGGCGGCTGCAGCCTCGACACTGTGCAGCATGTGAAGCGGGTTCCGTCCGGACCAGAAAATATTAATAATATCCCCTTGATTAATTCCTAGCCCGATAGCTCGGGGTTAATCCCGACTTTTCTCGACATTCCTGGACCCGAAAAATTTCAACTTCGGTCCGGAAAATCCACAGAAAAATCCCGAGCGTGGGACAGGGCTCGGTTTCGGAATTCGAAGCGTAAATTACCATTAATTAACTACCCAAGATTAATTTTAATGGTAATTAACTGTAAAGATAATTATTACAGTGGCGGTTAAAACATAAAAATTACCCGGGCTGTTACAGTCTACCCACCTTAAAAGAATTTTGTCCCCGAAATTCACTCCGGTGCTGTAAACATATGCGGATACTGAGAACGCATGTGCTCCTCAACTTCCCATGTAGACTCGTTCGCAGAGTGCTTGCTCCACTTAACCTTCACCATCGGAATGACTCAATTCCTCAACTGTCTGACCTCCCGGGCAAGGATCTGCTCCGGTAATTCTGTATATGTAAGGTCTCCTGCGACCTCAACATCTGCTGTAGTAACCACATGGCTCGGATCAGATCTGTACCTCCTCAGCATGGACACATGAAACACATCATGAATCCGTGACAACTCCTCTGGTAAGGGTAGTCTGTACGCAAAGGGTCCAACCCTTTCCACAATCTCATATGGTCCAATGTACCTGGGACTCAGCTTCCCTCTCTTCCCGAATCTGATAACACCTCTCCAAGGTGCAACTGGGAGGAAAACTCGTTCTCCCACTTGGTACTCCATCTCCCGGCGATGCTTATCAGTATAGCTCTTCTGTCGGTCCTGTGCTGCTCTCATACTCTACTTAACCTCCTGAATCTTGTCAACAGTCTACTTAACCAAATCTGGTCCCACAATCAAACGGAGACCTTCTTCATCCCAATATACTGGACTTCGGCATTTCCTTCCGTAAAGAGCTTAAAACGGTGGCATGCCAATGCTGGAATGAAAACTGTTGTTGTAGGCGAACTCTGCTAAGGACAAATACTGATCCCAACTCCCACTGAAATTAAGAGCACAAGCCCTTAACATGTCCTCCAGCGTCTGAATAGTCCTCTCAGACTGTCCATCAGTCTGAGGATGAAATGCAGTACTGAAACTCAGCTTCGTTCCCAAAGCTGCTTGCAGACTCTTCCAGAACCGTGATGTGAATCTCGGATCTCTATCTAAGATTATGGACTTAGGAATCCCATGTAGTCTCACAATCTCCGCAACATACTGTTTCGCCAACTTATCCAAAGTATCTGTCTGACGGATGGGGAGAAAATGAGCTGATTTTGTAAGTCGATCAACGATAACCCAGATGGCATCATGTTGTCTCCAGGTCAACGGTAATCCAACCACAAAATCCATAGTGATCATCTCCCACTTCCACTCTGGTACTGACAAAGATCTCATCTTCCCTGCTGGAGCCTGATGCTCGGCTTTCACTTGCTGACAAGTGATACACTTAGCCACATACTCGGCTACATCCTTCTTTATACGTGGCCACCAAAAATGACTCCTCAAATTCTGGTACATCTTGGTGCTTCCAGGGTGCATAGTATACGACGTCATATGTCCCTCTTCCAGAATCTGACTGCGTAGGTCACCAACGCTGGGTACACATAAACGTTTCCCCAGCATCAATGCACTATCCTCAGCTATGCGGAACTTATCTTCCTTCCCACTACGGACTGCTTCCTTCAGCTTGATCAAGTCAGAATCTCCATCTTGTAATTCCACAATCCAGCCTCTCAAGTTAGACTTGACTTCAATATGGGTCAACAAAACTCCTGTCTCATCAACTGACAAATAAACTCCCATCTTCCCTAACTCGATGAGTGAGGACATCGAGTAAGTCGTGGAAGCATCTTCTGGCTTTCTCCGGCTCAAAGCATCTGCCACAACATTAGCTTTTCCCAGGTGATACTCAATAGTATAATCATAACCATTCAGCAACTCAACCCAACGTCGTTGTCGCAGGTTAAGCTCCTTCTGAGTCATGATGTACTTGAGACTCTTATGATCTGTGAAGATCCGACATCTCTCTCCAGACAGATAATGTCGCCAAATCTTCAAGGCAAGAATCACTGCGGCCATCTCCAGATCATGTGTCGGGTAGTTCTTCTCATGTGGCCTCAACTATCTCCAAGCATAGGCAATCACTCGACCTTCTTGCATCAGAACTGCTCCCAAACCAAGACCTGAAGCATCACAAAATAGCACATACTCCACTCCTGGCTTAGGTACTGTCAAGACTGGTGCTGTCGTCAACTTCTTCTTCAGCTCATCAAAACTCTGCTGGCAGGCATCACTCCATACAAAGGCTTGATCTTTCCTCAATAGCTTGGTCATAGGACTAGCTATCAAGGAAAAACCCTCAATGAATCTCCGGTAATATCCTGCAAGGCCAAGAAAACTCCTGACTTCGGGTACCGTTTTGGGCGGCTCCCACTCCAAAACAGCCTTCACTTTAGCAAGGTCAATCTTAATCCCATCCCCGAATACAACATGTCCAAGGAATGCAACTTCCTCTAGCCAGAACTCACACTTGCTGAACTTGGCACACAACTCCTTCTCTCGTAGCCTCTGCAGCACTACCCTCAGGTGCTCTTCATATTCTTCCCTACTCTTGGAATATATTAGAATGTCGTCGATGAAGACTACCACAAACTTATCCAAGAAGTCATTCAAAACCAAATGCATCAAACACATGAAAACTACAGGTGCATTGGTCAAACTGAAAGGAACCACTGTGAACTCAAAATGCCCATACCGAGTACGAAAGGCCGTCTTCCGTATGTCCTTCTCTGCAATCTTGACCTGATGGTAGCCGGATCGAAGATCAGTCTTAGAGAACACTGTAGCTCCCTGTAGCTGATCAAAGAGGTCATCGATCCTGGGAAGCGGGTACTTGTTCTTCACTGTCACCTTGTTCAGCTGTCGGTAGTCCACACACATCCGCAAACTACCATCCTTCTTCTTCACAAAGATGACTGGTGATCCCCAAGGTGATGTATTGGGTCTGATGAAACCCTTCTCAAGCAGCTCATCAAACTGCTTCTTCAATTCCTGAAGCTCTATCGGTGCCATCCGATATGGTGCCATTGAGATAGGTGTCACTCCTGGCATCAAATTGATGGTATACTCGACTTCCCTGTCAGGTGGGAATCCTGGCAGATCCTCTGGGAACACATCTGAAAACTCCCTCACAACTATGACGTCTCCCAAAACCGGAGTCTGAACTTCCTCACCCTTGACATGGGTCAACAAAGCATCTGGGCCCAATGGCTTCATCCCCACGTCCTGATGAGCAGAGATACTACATGTAGCAGCAGCTCTCCCAATACCTGTCAACAAGATCTTATGTCCAGCTTCGGAAGTCAACAGCACTTCCTTGGTTCGATAGTTCACCATGACACTGTACTTGGACAACCAATCCATCCCCAAGATGATATCAAAACCTCCCATATTCATCACAATCAACCGTGCAAGAAATACCTCGCTATTGTATGAAAGCGAAACATCTCTGCACACATGGGTTAATCTGACTACTATACCCGCAGGTAACCTAACCCTCATTAGACAAGCTAAACTCTCTCCCATACAGTTATGTAGGATTGCAAAGCTCTGAGCAATAAATGAATGTGTGGCACCAGGGTCTATCAATGTATAAGCAGTACTACCAAAAACTGTAAAGGTACCTGCTATAATATCAGCATTCTCTGGATCCTCCTCAGCAGTGATCACAAATGCTCTCGGCACTGCTGTACTCTGGTTCATGGCTGACTGGGTCCTAGCAGGAACAGCTCCACGTCCTCGACCTCGGCCAGCTCCAGAACCACTAGGAACACTGGCAACTGAAGCTTGCACCGTCTGAACAGGTGCTGAACCTCTAGATCTCCCCAACTTGGGACAATCATAACGGTAGTGCCCAACTTCGTTGCACTCATAACACCTCACCTGAGACAAAAGAGGTCTCAGGCGAGCACTCCAGGATGAAGTTCCTCCAAACTGAGTCCAAGATCTGCCTCGGTTGTTGTAGTTGTTGTTCCATCCACGTCCCTGACTCCCTGGTATAAACCGGCTCTGTCCGTATCCTGATCGGTTCGCTGGTGTCTGGAACCTCTTGTTCTGTCCCCCAGAACTCTGTGCAGTATGCCTCTTACGGATCTCCTGCTGCTCTCTCTCATTGCCCAGCCAAATAATCTCAGCTCTTAGGGCATCTGTCAGCATATCCTGGTAAGTCTCATAGACCTTGCAGCCCATGACTCTCTGGATACCTGATCGAAGACCATCCCAGAAACGTTTGCATCTGGCCTCTGGAGTAGCTACAAACTCACTGGCATAGATGGACAAGCGGTTGAACTTGACCTCATAGTCATTGACTGACTGATCTGGTCCCTGTTGTAGTCCCAGAAACTCCCGTCTCAGTTGGTCCTGGTATACCTCGGAAACAAACTTCCTTCGGAACATCTCCATGAACTGGGTCCACGGCATGGTGATAGGTGTTGGCATGTCCCTGGTGGTAGACTCCCACCAATCAACAGCATCTCCTCGGAACATGGCGGCGGCATATCTGGCCCACCTGTCGTCCCGGCATGTCAGCTTCAGCATAACCCTGTTTGTCTGTCTGAGCCATCGGTCAGCATCCTGTGGTGTAGTGACACCGGTGAAGACCTCGGCCCCAAGCTTCTCCAACTTCATGTACACTGGATCCTTAACTGGTCCCTGGTTCTCCTGTTCTCGAGCATCCATAGCTGCGATACGTGCATATCTGGCATCTTGCCTTCGCAGAATCTGAGTGACCACATTCAACATCTGCATAGGATCTCCCATAGGAACATTCGGAAGGTGTTCTGGACCTCCCGCAACTTGCTGCGGTTGATCCACCGATACCTGATCATCATCTAAGTGACCTCCAGCTTGCTGATTTCCTCCAACCGGATCCATTCGTACCTATATGAGAATGTATATGAATGCATGTCATATCATGTCGTGACAAATCTTATGCACAAATAAACAATCATGCAACCACAGTTATGTCCCTAATGACCTACTGCCTGCTCCGCTACCAAACTGAAGCGCCCCGACCCGTATTTACCGTACAGGGTAAACACGTGTCGGAACTGTTCTTACTACAGTAGCAGACATTACATACAATGTGTAATACAATACAAGCAATCCCCAAATACGATATTTGTCACCCGATCCCGGGGACCATTATTCAATCCATTACACACCAATCTAATCAACAACAGATATAATACAGCAACAACAGCAATATCACAATAGAAAGACAAGCAGCGGAAGACTAAAATGCAGATGCAACGGGGTATGGATCCGGAGTCAGGTGGAGAAGTAAACAACAGCCATCGAACATCGTACCTGAACTACGATCAACCAAACCTACGGGATGAAACCCCGCAGGCAAGGGGTGAGTCCGAAGTGCTCACCGATGAAAGATAAACAGAGATATATTCAACCATAATACTTTCGAAGTAAACACAACAATCATAACAATAAGCTCAAACAATCATCATACAATGGGCCCCACCACAATCCGGGATCAACATCCCATATCACAAATCCGGGATCAACATCCCAATATCTCAAATCCGGGATCAACATCCCAATATCACAAATCCGGGATCAACATCCCAATATCACAAATCCGGGGTCAACACCCCAACCAACTAACCCTCTGGCCATGACACCACAGAACTAGTCTCTAACCATCTAGTCGTACCACTACTTTCCAAGTGACAAATATATCATCATCTCAAATTCCAGTTCAACCCATTACTCTTTCATCAATTTCCCAATTTCTATTATCTCAGAATAATTCCACAGACTCAATCTCTTATCTCAAACTCATGACACAAATTATTCAAAATTAACAGCTCAGCATTAATTCCAACACGTTATACACAAATCTATCACAATCCAACGACGGCATCAATAATTCCACAACAATCAGGTAACAGACAATAATTATTCCAGCAGAACAATCTAGCAGCAAAATACGCAAACAAAGAAACACACACAGCATTACGGGCACATATCAAGGTTTATCTATCCTCACCTTAGCCGATATCAAGTTTGGAACTGCCCCACAGACTCCAAGTCCGGCTCCTCAGGTATCAGCTCGTTATCAACTCCTATATCAAACAAATAATATGCACATATAAGTGGTATGCAATGTGATGCTACTACTGTATTACGAAAATTTAATACGGACTCGTCTCGGTTACTTCCCCGGGTTATCTCTATCGTCGTCATAATTCACCATTTACTTCCCGGTGTCTAAATAATACTATTCTTATACCTATACTTACTTCCGGGTATTATTCCGGTACCATACCTAATTGATAATACCCCTTCCATCTATTTTCCAAATTATTCAGACATACTAATATAATCATTTATTTAATTTCCATTATTATTTCCCATGATTATCTCCTCAATTTATTTACTCTACTATTGTTTATCACATTTATATTTTTCCCCGAAATACAAATTATTTTTATTTCTAAAATTATATCTTCTATTTATTTATTTCTTATTATTTATTATTGTTATTATTTTTTTCAGGATATATATATTTTTTTAAAATTGAACTGGGCCAAAATAGTGCTAACCCAACCTACTGCTCAGGCCCATCTCAAGCCCCAAGCAGGAGCCTAAGATCCGGCCCGCGCAGCAGGCCCATCAGCCACAGCCCAGCCCAAACCCATAGCATCCAACTCTACTGTCCAAGCCCAAACTCACTCAGCCCACATACCCAAACCATTCGGCCCACACCCAAAATCCAAACCATAACCCAACCTATACCCTAACCCATCCTTACTCTAGCCCAGGTCCAAGACCCAAGCGCGACCCGACCCAAACACCCATCATTCGGGTTGTGCTCACCTCGGTTGCAGGGGTGATGGTGTCGCGACGGAAGACAGACGGGCGGCGAGCGGCGGGAAGCGACGCAGACGGCGGTAGAGGAGGTGCGAGAGAAGGTTGCTCGGCTGCTGGGGCTCGTCGTCGACGGGCGGTGTGGAGAAGAGGCGGCGGCGTGGGCTTGGCTCGATGGCAGCGGTGGCGATCTTCAGGAGGCAGTGGCTGGCGCGACTTGTTGCAACGGCGGCGTGGGAGGAAGGAGGAGGAGAGGAGGACGGCGGTCGTGGCTGCGGTGCAGGAGGAAGGTGGCGTGGTGGTCGGTGGCCGGCAGTGAGGGTCACGGTGGTGGTAGGAAGAAAAGAAAAAAAAAAGAAAAGAAAAGAAAAGAAAAGGAGAGGAGTAGGAAACGTTGGCGTTTACTGCTTGGGTGTGTGGGTGTTGTTTTGTTTTGTTTTGTTTTTTTTTTGGGTTGGATTTGTGAAGTAAGGGAGAGTATGGATTTAGGCAGTGAATTTGCAGAGCTTGGAAATGCTGGTGATGGTTGGTGTGTGTGTTGATGAGGAAGGAAGAGGAAAACAAAGAAATAAAACAAACTGGAAGCATGCAGGAACTGATCACGGGTTGCAACTGGCCATTCACATGCTCACAGTGAATGGCGGCTGCAGCCTCGACACTGTGCAACATGTGAAGCGGGTTCCGTCCGGACCAAAAAATATTAATAATATCCCCTTGATTAATTCCTAGCCCGATAGCTCGGGGTTAATCCCGACTTTTCTCGACATTCCTGGACCCGAAAAATTCCAACTTCGGTCCAGAAAATCCACAGAAAAATCCCGAGCGTGGGACAGGGCTCGGTTTCGGAATTCGAAGCGTAAATTACTGTTAATTAACTACCCAAGATTAATTTTAATGGTAATTAACTGTAAAAATAATTATTACAGTGACGGTTAAAACATAAAAATTACCCGGGCTGTTACATACATAACTGGAGAACATTCAAAGAGGAATGGTTCTCATACATATGTTTTAAACAGTAATCTATCTGTTGGGTTCAACATTAACCCTGAAACTCTGAGCCTCACCATTAATGTTGACCCTAACACTGTCGTTCCAGGAGAACCACATACCACCCCTGTTGTTTTCTCCAGGTATCTCAAACCGATTCGTTGGAGGAAAAAGAAGTGGAATCACACCATGGTTCTCTCCTGCTTGCCACAAAGTCTCGGTAATTAGTACCATGTTAGGCTTGTACTGATTCTTCAGATCCCTTAAGGTACACACAAAATCTTGAGACCTTCTTGCTATACCCCTGCAATTCCACAATAAAAGTCGTACCTTAGGCCATGTAGGTGGTAACCCAGTCACCCTTGGGACGCTCCGAGCCATCATGGAAACCTGATAATAACTGCTTTGATTTAAAATTTGACATGAAGGCTCTAGCTGAAATTCCTGCATCCTAGCGGATATGAAAAACATTATAGAGTTAGCTGAGCCATAAAAATTTGTCCTGAGATTGCCTTGGTCCTCCAGGAAGAAAGTTTCATCCATTGGAGTCACAAAGAACCTAGACGAGTATAGCTCATCTACAAAAACCAAACGTGGGATTCTTGCTAGCTTATTAGGCAGTTCCTCTTGTTGTTCATTTACCATGCTATAGGCCAATCTATTTCTTCTGCCTAGTGAGGCACCCTCAACAAATAAAACAGTAGCTGGGGAAGGCATTTTTGTCTTGGTTGAGTTTTTCTTTTTCTTTGCTTTGATGAATTTTTCTATATCTATGAGTTTTCCTGTATCTTCCCATGTAATCCTTCCCCCATTTTATAGCCGAGTGTCCCCGAAAAGATCCAGAAGATTTTTCGGTGGATTATATTATTATTCAAAAAATTCCAAAGCTTTACAATCCTCGAGGATTTGCTTTTGGAAATGTCTGCCACTACATTAATTATTGCTTAATAATTTCGATCTTTTCCGACATGAGTGGCAGAAATAAGTTTAAAATTGGCACATATATAGCTAGCCTGAAGCTAGCAGTTGAGTAATTGAAACTTAACATATCCAGCCAGAAGCTGGAATGCACTAGCCTGGAGCTAGCAATTTTAAGTGTTTAAATACACAGCTTGCGCAGCCTGAAGCTGGCACCAACTTGAAGTTGGTTCATAGATTTATTGTTTGGCATGACCGGATGGGCCATCCCGGTTCAATTATGATGCACAAAATTTGTTTTG
>JAKUCV010007199.1:28589-72463 GCA_028386065.3 Turnera subulata
TGGAGCTAGCAATTTTAAGTGTTTAAATACACAGCTTGCGCAGCCTGAAGCTGGCACCAACTTGAAGTTGGTTCATAGATTTATTGTTTGGCATGACCGGATGGGCCATCCCGGTTCAATTATGATGCACAAAATTTGTTTTGATCATTGATTGAAAAACCAGAAGTTTTTATAATCAATAAATTTTCATATGTTTGTTTGCTGCAAAATTTATTATACGGCCTTCCTAAGATGAGAATGGCCTAACATCACCGGCAAGTTTAAGAATAATTCAGGGACATGAACGCGGACTGATCAATCCGCGGTGTTAACCATCTAGGTAATTTTTACGATGCATCGACTAGATGGTTTATTGTGTGACGAAAGTTGGCATAAGTGCGCACCTACTATGCCACTTGCGGGCACATGTCCCTACTTATGTTACTAGACTATATGTCTAGATAACGCTGGGGTATTTCATCAATAAGAGACTGTATATCATTGGAAATAAACCCAAACAAATCTGGGGGACATTGACAATTGATTGCACGACTGTTGATGAAATATTATTGCTTTAGAAATTGATATTTTATATGCAGCAACACTGTGCATCAAGCCAACATGATGTTATAAGAACCCCCCATTTAATTAATTAATGGTCACATACATAGTATCTCCCATCTTCGGACCTGAGTTATATAATGCTCCACCACAGGGTTGTGAAATTGGTCCCTTAAAGAAGATTGGGAATCTATGTTGGATATGTATCTCCATATATTATAAAGATAATTGAAACCTATGACAGGGGATTGGAGATTCATTTATAGCAATATTTGCTTATTAGTTGACGTTTTACCCAACATTAGGGGGAGAGAAAATAAGCAGCTGGATCAAGAAATTATTGAAATGACTTATCAATATTTAATTTTTGATCCTCGAATATTAGTATGAACCTGAAGTTCTAAGAAATGATTCATTTGCAAAAGATTAGTAAGTCATTTGCCGGACATATTTATTTGAAATATGTGACTATATATACCAGCTGCAAATGCTCCTGTTTTGATGTTCCTGAAGAACAATATAAGTATGCAAATGAATCCATATGGATTATACTCGGTTCTAAAAGAAAAGAAATTCTTGATAGAGAAAAAGGAGCAAAAGTGATAAGATGGCCCCAGTAAGAAAATAAGACCTCCAGTAGAGGTTTGAATTAAAAATCCTCCAAAAGAGGTTGATTCTCTAACACAATTGATAAAATTTCCAGAAGTAACTCAGGTACCTGAAATAAATGAGCATGATGAGATCTCAATTACAGTGTCAGGAATAAGATGGAACCGATGTGAAATAACCGTCGACAGAATATTTATGTTTAATATAGCGCTAAATGAAATGAGGATCATGAACCTACGAATGTAGACACAGTATAATTGGCCAAAATATAGAAATACAATTAAGGCTGTATTGAATTCGCCCGAAGCGAGCAATTGGACTCGCCCGAAGCGAGAAATTTCCGGACCTGTAGTCCGTACACCAGAAGGTGTAAAAATTCTAATGGTCATAAAAGGGTATTTGTGCGGAAATAAATAAATAATGAGATGTAAAGCATGGTTTGTGGCACAAAGTTTTTACCCAAACGACCAGGTATTAATTATGAGGAGATATACTCCCCTGTGGTGGATGCAATTATTTTGATATGTCTGGCAGTATATAAAAAGTATTAGAAATGCATCTAGTGAATGCTATTACAGCCTATTATTATGGATCCATAAGTCATGAAGATCCCTGAAGGATCCAAGTTGCCTGAAGCAACTAATTCCCGGGAAATTACAAAAATTGAACTGAGTTTAAATCATTTTAAGTATGGATAAATTTATGTTGATATCTATATGTTTTGTGATTGGAACTCCTGAAGAAGCTTCTAAATACCGTGCTATGAGTTTGGTCCTGAAGTACCCTGTCGATGTGCAATTTATATTGCTAGTAACATAAGGCCTGAAGCTTTTGACTTAAGCCTATTGGCAAGATATGAATTTGCTCTTATCTTCGGGTTATAAAAGATGTGGTGTCATGTTAATCCTGTAAGCCCGAAGAAACAAGAGTTGGTTCTTGCAGATGCCGATCCCCCACTTGATCCACAAAAGGCACAACCGGACATCTGCCACAACTTTACACATGAAATTGTTGCATCATTGGGACTACAAAAAGCAAGAGGGCAAGACAGATGCTCCAACAACAAAATTATGAAGATAATGCTGCCAACGCTGTCCAATTAAAGTAGTGCTGAATCAAATGTGAACGGACATGGCATCTGTCACCAGATATCACCGAAAGTTAACAAGGACGATTGGCATGCAACAACATCAAGAAATCAAGAGAGGCCAAAATGAGGGGGAGTAGAGTACACACTGCACTCTTTTTTCCTTCACCAAGTTTTTATCCCACTGGGTTTTTTTTTGGTAAGGTTTTTAATGAGGCAGTTCTCCCTAAGCGTGTTCTACCCAAAACACAATGACATCCAAGGGGGAGTGTTATAAAACAGTTTATGCACGTGGATGTCATGACCTATCTACCAAGCTCCATCCCATCTATATATATCAATGTATATGAAATACAAAGTGAATATACAGCAGCAACGATGAGCAGAGCTTGCTCCTTCTTCATTTTTCTTCTCCACCATGTCTTCGTCTCCACCATCTTCATACCTGTTCCAATTTCTTTGTTAGACATTAAAATCAAATATTTTACAACANTGCTCCAACAACAAAATTATGAAGATAATGCTGCCAACGCTGTCCAATTAAAGTAGTGCTGAATCAAATGTGAACGGACATGGCATCTGTCACCAGATATCACCGAAAGTTAACAAGGACGATTGGCATGCAACAACATCAAGAAATCAAGAGAGGCCAAAATGAGGGGGAGTAGAGTACACACTGCACTCTTTTTTCCTTCACCAAGTTTTTATCCCACTGGGTTTTTCTTGGTAAGGTTTTTAATGAGGCAGTTCTCCCTAAGCGTGTTCTACCCAAAACACAATGACATCCAAGGGGGAGTGTTATAAAACAGTTTATGCACGTGGATGTCATGACCTATCTACCAAGCTCCATCCCATCTATATATATCAATGTATATGAAATACAAAGTGAATATACAGCAGCAACGATGAGCAGAGCTTGCTCCTTCTTCATTTTTCTTCTCCACCATGTCTTCGTCTCCACCATCTTCATACCTGTTCCAATTTCTTTGTTAGACATTAAAATCAAATATTTTACAACAAATTAAGCCAAACAAAAAAACCATCGGAAGTTAAAAACATTGGGCCTGATTGATAAAATGAGGTCCATACACGCCCCAAAACGTTTTGGCCCAAATACAGCCCCCAGCCCGCCCCACAAAAACTGTAAACAAAAACCCTAGACGAGATGGCATATATATATATTTTGTGTGTAGAAAACCTAAGGTGCATTCTATATTTCCTCCGCACTTAGTCCGCCTCGCTCTCTAACATCTCTCACACATAGAGCAAGCAAGCGAGCAAGATGGTGAGTTTCTTAGATCTTTCTGCCTCTTGATTTCTCTTCTCTCGCTGTTCGGTCTCTTGATTTGTTTGTTGTTTGTGTTTTTTCTTTTTTTGTTTGGAACTCAGCCTTTCAAGAGGTACGTGGAGATCGGGAGGGTGGCTCTTGTCAACTACGGCAAGGACTACGGGAAGCTCGTCGTCATCGTCGATGTCATTGACCAGAACCGAGTAATGTTTTCCGTTTTTATATATTTCATTTCTGTTTTCTTTTACTCTCCTGGCGATTAGTTCTTTGCTTATGTAGCTAACAGTTGTATATTATTATTTATGAGCTGAAATATATCTCGCTAATTTGTTAGTTGTATATATTTTTTTAAAATTAGGGTTTGTGATTTGGTTTTAGTGAAGGTCAGTGTGCTAGGTCTTGGGAAAAAGGATGTTTTGTTCTGATAGCCCTCAAACGGTGTCGTCTTAAGGAGTTTGTAGTAGTTGCCGAGTTAGTGTTTCTTATTATTGGGCTTTGTCACAATGTGTATTTGCAGGCTCTTGTTGATGCTCCGGATATGGTGAGGGGTCAGATGAACTTCAAGAGGCTTTCTCTCACCGATATCAAGATTGACATCAACAGGGTTCCCAAGAAGAAGACTTTGATTGAAGCTATGGAGAAGGCTGGTATGGATGGCGATTCTACTTGCATTTTGTTTCTTTTTTTTTTTCCATGATTTGAGGTATTAAGAGTATATGTTGTTTATCTCTATTGTGGTTTTGTGTTGGAACAGATGTTAAGAACAAGTGGGAAAACAGCTCTTGGGGAAGGAAGCTGATTGTTCAGAAGAGAAGGGCCTCCCTCAATGACTTCGACAGGTTCAAGTTGATGTTGGCCAAGATCAAGGTTGGTGCCATCCCTGTTTTTTGGTTGGTTTGGTCTGTAGTTCTTAGTTTCCGAGTTGTCCCTTTTTGCTGGGTTTTGGGGTTCCATATTAACTAAGACATACATTTTACCTGACTTTGCATTTTTGGAACCTAATTTGAATGCTTTATACGTGCAGAAGGCTGGATTGGTCAGGCAAGAGCTGGCAAAGTTGAAGAAAGAGTCCGCTTAAGAGTTGTTTGTAGGGTGTTTGGATTTTTTGTTATCGAAATTTTCTTCTAAGTCGATCGTCTAGGAATATTATCCTCGTGGTTTTGTCTGTACTCTGAGCTGTTCAACGAAACTTCATATTACAGATTTTGTAGCTCGCTATATTGTGCATCTTGGTTGGCACTTGTTCTTTGTTTTATTTTTCTAATCCTGGTACGAAGATTTCATGTTCAATTTGGGGGATCTAGTTATGCTTCTGTCTCTTTTCTGTTTTCTGCTATGCTTTTAACTAATTCCTGTTCACTCTTAATCTTATTATCTGATTCCTCGCAAAGCTGAACCTTTGCACCATCGTTTTGCAAAAGGTTACAGTGTGAAGGTTATTGCCTCCCTTTCTCGACTTTGAGAAAAAATTTCTGTAACTTGTATGGTGGGACTTCCATTTCTTCTCATGAATTGGTTCTGCCATGTGTTCAAATGAAATTGTATGGAAATTGTATTAGTGGAAATCAGCCTGCGTGCACTTATATTAAGAACTGAATTTTCATGGATCTGGCTCACAACTCGCCTATGAGTATTGAGTCTAATTATCATGCTACACATATTTCATGAATATATAAAAAATGGATGTCTATCTGAAGTGTTTCAGAAACTAAATCGTTTGTGATTTGTTAAACTCAAAAAGATATAGATACATCTGACTTGTCCTTAGCCATTTGGAATTCTTTTCCCGGAGGTTGTACTTAGCCATTGGCTATCTTTACCCGGAGGTAAAATGCCGTTGTGAAATGGATTTTAATCATAAAATTACCATCTACCCATTAATTGATACACTAAAATCTGACTCAAGCCTCCTGGGGATAAAATGGTGTTAGCCAAGGCAAGGGAAACGATCCTCTTCCTCTTAACTCCACACGCCCTCAATATGTGCTATATTTGATACTAAATTAATCAAGATCCTATTAACCCCGCCTCAATACTATTGCGGAAAATTTGCTGCTACTTAAAACTAGTATTTCACTAAATTAGCGTGAAAAAAGAAAAAAAGAAAAGGCAAAACGATGTAGGGCATCCAAAAGCTGATGGGAATGCTTGGCAAAGTCTCACAATTCTAAGCGTTCAAAGTCTCTATTTCGTAATGCTTGGCCATGGCATCGAGTGCTTCATGCCTGTAATAAGTTTCCAATAGACTTCTAATTACTGCTTTCACGTGTTTCCTCCCTTCTGGGTGATTCCACAGCACGCGCAAAATTGTTGGTGGAAAGACAGGAGCAGGTTTAGCAACCCACTGCCTACCTTCGACTTGTAATCCGTTCAAACTGTTAATAATCATGGACATGCGTGGTCAGATGGTAAAAGCAATTACCAGAGTATTAAGAACAACCTAGATACCTTGGGACAAAGTGTAATATCATACCTATTCAGAATATCCAACATATTAGGCCAGTCTGCATCCGAATAGTGCACATCTACCACACCCGATTGTCTAACTGCAATCAACCTGATTTTCCCGTAGGCTTTGCAAATGCTCTTGACACTTCCAGTATTTTGTGTATCGACATTGTTGATTCTCACGACTGTTGTTCTTGGTGCATCAACTCTGAAGATTAACAGCTTCTGTCCCGATACATTTATCGAATGTTTTTCGAGTGCCCTTTCTTTGGCACCTTCTTCCTGCCAAGAAAGAAGCATATGAGAAACATGAAAAACAAAAGACACAGTAACTGACCATAGAAAGCATTGCATTGGAAGAATTTGATCTGGCGGAAACAAAGGGAGGAGACTTTAGACAGTTTTTTGTGCTACCAAGACGCTGGCTGAAAGAATATAAATTTTAATAGTCAGATGCAACACAGATGATGTGCTATTTCTCTTCCAGCTTGGAATATAAGACTGAGGTGGCAGGAGTTCACCCCGTAGAGTGGTTTACGGATGCAATATTTATTTCCACTTTGCTTCTACAAACCTCCAAGTCAGCATTTTTCAAAGAATCAAGAAAGAAGTTATACAGATAGAAAAGTTATAAATGAGTGGGAAGATCAAAACATCATGCCAATTGGAAATCGCTGCTTTGACACTCTTCAACTAAATAGAAACTAAGAAAGAAAGTCTACTAAATTATGTGCAAAGATAATCACGAAAGCCTCACCTTGAACTCCACATAGGCAATGGACCCTGATGTCCCCAAGAAGAAACTGGTTATTTCACTGCCGCAAAAGGAGAGAGCTTGGCTAAACTTATCCAAGCTTATATCTCCAGTCAAGTGCTTTACTTTAATTGTGCGGGTGGGGTGCTTCACCAGTGCAACTGGTATATCCGTATCACCAATCAGCTCAGGAATAGATATGCTTTTATGGGCCATCTTTTTCACAGAAGTCTCCTGGAAGAAACAAGATCCATTGTAGATTGGGACTTCAGTTAACTCAAGAGCCTTTTGCTTTCCTTCTTTCGTCTGCAGTATAACCACACACAAGTTAAGAAGCCCACTATATTTTCCAAACAAACTATATTTCATCATTGAGGATTAAATTATAGAATTTCTAGACACAATTTTAAGCAGACTGTGACTTATGCTGCACCATTTCACCAATAATTCTAGGAAATTATCATTTCATAATATGGAATTACATGCATCCCTCTCTGTGCATTTTGACATCTAACACAAGAATAGTATGGCGCAGAATGAAAACAGAGTGGATATTAGTCCTAACAATTACAATACTCATGAATGCACTGACCTCAAAATGTACAAACGCATCATGGAACTTGCTGTGATTGAAAGAAGGAAGTCTTTGTATCTTCACAACGGGGCCACAATCTGCCAAGGAAGCCTTTATAACACTATCATCGACAACTCTGGTCAAAAATCTAAGTAATACTTTACTTTCAGTATGTCTTTTTGCAAGAGAAGTAACTGCAGTGTGGTTTGCTGCTTTTTTTCTTATCGGAGAAATCTGTGGGATTGTTTCGAATTCTAACTGACCATTGCTGGGAATATCAGAATTGTTACATTCCTCATTCTGGGACATGGCTTCATTATCTGTGATTGAGGGGATCCCCACAATTTCATCTCCCTTCATCTCCGTTATCTCGTCCCCATCTTTGCTCATTGCGTGGCCTTCTAGTGAAGTGTTTTTGCCTTCCTCATAACCCTTTGGCACCTCATCCCTGAGTGGAGCATTATATTAGTGGTATCCTTCTTTTTGTCCTCCATACATCCATCATTCACTTTGTCTTTTGAAATAACAGTTTTCTTCTCATGTTGACATGTTTCAATTTCAAGTGAAGGGAATTCATTTACAACTTTGTTTGGCATGTTTCCAAAAACATCATCAATCAAGTGGCACGTGAACCCTAATAACTGCTGACCTCTGTCAGAATGTGCTGATCTATTGTGCATCTCTCTCCCCTGCTTCTGCTCAGCTTCAAGATTGACTATCTTTGAGTTTTCCGAAATTTTTTCAGGTTGTACCATCTCCTCCTCCAATCCAACAAGTTCCTTGGAAACGTTTTCCTCATATACAAAGGAGGCTGAAATATCAGCATCGTTTCTTGCATCACTTGGAGAGACACTCATGGCTTTGGACAAGTTAATCATATTGTCGGGTTTGGTACTAGGTGAATCCGCTAGGGCTTCCCCTACTTGAATGGCACTGTCAGGCTCACCGAGCTTAATATTATCAGGACATTTATGCAGATCTCTAGCCTCATAAACTGTTGTGTCAACCACAACTTCAGACGAGTACTCCCCTCCAAAATGGGATGTCACACTTGTCGAAATACTATCTTTCCTACTGAGAGAGTCTGCTGCAGCTTCTGACAACAGATGCAAAGTGTCGGACCGTGCAGATTTTTCAGCAGCTTCAGTAGTTTGACTCATGCTAGTATTAGTTGTTGCTGAATTAGTTGTTGCTGAATTAGTTGGAGGATGTGATCTCTCATAACCGATTTGCTTCTCACTTTGAGCAGTTCCCAGCACCCTCTCCTTAAAGTTAACAAAGATTCCTTTCAGACTATGCCATGACCCAACTGCTTTAGTTTCATCTTCTGCTGTTTTCGGCAATATTTTTGGTTTTGTTCCAAAATTTCTATGTAGCAGAACAAAAAAAGAGTCATTAACAGCTTTAGTAAGATGATATACTATTGATCCCGAAAACATCTCATTCGTTAGAGAAACAGAAAAGGTTGCAAGCATAGATGTCACCTAGCCTTCGGGCAGGTGGTGGCAGAGTGCAATTATTAAGAGAAACCATTTTTCAGTGTTGTATTAATTCAGCTATGATGTCTTTAATGCCAAAGAATGGAAGTGATAAGTGGGAGAAGAGGACTGCAGTACTGGTCTTCAAGGAGCTGAAGGAGGTTAGAGGAAAGTTTTTTACCGCCAGAGCTTGAAATCCTTGAGGATTTTGATGATTATAACGAATGACTTCAGTTGCCAGAGACATCACATTCTTGTCTAATGCAATTAATTTAGATGAAAAAACTAAACCATATTCTGTCAGAGAATGCTGGATTTATTAGACTGGATAAAAAGGTGACCAAATCAACTGTAAAACTGGACGATTGAGGGACATAAACTCACTCATAATGAATAATCTAGCTAAGAAAAAAGGAGATGCTAATCACACTCCACAAGTAGTATAGCGACGAAAAGAATGTCACTAAAAGTATCAATTTTGTGGCGGAAACAACTTAAGCAGTGAGGTAAACACCTTTTCAAGTACCAATAACAGTTCCAAAGAACAAACTGCAGTAATCTTGAAGTGGGGCAGCTGAATCATCTAGATGCCTATACAGCATTTGAGTAAAATTTATCTAATGGAAACCAGACAAGAAAAGAAAATGAAAAAACACATTTGATCTGCATGTCCAAACGCCATTAAACCTTTTTCTTTCCAAGAAAAAGCATGATCAATCAGTTGTGAATTTCTCAAGCACTATAATTTTGTTCCATATTCAATAGGCAGCAACTAAATTCCCGTATAACCATTCAAACTTCAACTGGCTTGGTGAAAATCACTACTAATTTTGATTACTCTAAACCCACACCTTAAGTAGTTGAAATGCCCTTTACATGTTTTATGCCAACAGTTAAGGCAACGAAATACCCGGTACAAATCAACCAATTAACCTCCACATTTTTTTCATTCGAATTCCATTTTCGTCCTAATATCAGATAAAGCAAGCAATGGGGTCTGCAACGAAGGGGAAAGAACCAAAAAAATCAGAAAAGCTCACAAATTTACGCACGATTCAACTGCAGCTACCCTATCCTCATTAGCATCATTTTTCCGGGTCGCGCTTCCTGAAGAAGAATAAAGCCTTGTTGATATGAAAATTCCTGCAATATCATTCACAAAGCATTTGCTTGTCAAAACCCCATAAACCTACCTACCTGTTATGGTTTCTTCGAAAAAAGAAGTGATTTTGGGAAGTGGGTTTTGCTTATCTACCTCTTTTACGGTGGCGAGCGACTGGTTTCGAGAGTAGAAGACGGGAGACGGCCATTTCTATGGGTGCCGGGCACCTCTGCCCCTGTTTTTCTTTTTTTTTTTTTTTTTGTTTCCTTAAACTCTGCCCCTGTCAAAGGGGAAGTGAACTGATGGGGGAACCAAAGGGTTTTAGGTGGGTTTTGGGAAATAATGCATCTAGTTTGACAGTATTGGTTTTTACTTTTTACCTTTTCAGGCAATGTTTAAAAAGACACCACTAAACCTGCCTGTATAAATTATCAATCTATATACATAATAACACACCTCAAATCCCCCAATTACCTACATAAAAACTGTGAGTTCTAAAGATTTTACAACAGCACACACACTAAAAAGAAGGGTTCGGGTGGGTGTTTTATGGATCAACAATGGATCGAATGTAGCCCAAGTGGCATGACCCTGAACACTGGAGTTGGAAAAGAAGCCTGTGGTTGTGTCTGGGCCTGTTTTCTTTTGTCCAAGTCTCTATATTAGCCCTCCAGGTCTAATGTATTCTTTCTTAGTCTTAACACACTTCCTTTCTCCATGGTTTATCAAATTGGGTTCATTTGGACATATCTAGAAATGGATTCATTCCTCTCTTGGATTTTCTCAATAGCCCTTTTCGTTTACGTTTAGGTTCAATTCTTATGCATTACTTTCTGTTAGCCATATGCTCCGAATTCATGACTCCTATGCCGGAAGTTACTTTCTGTTGTCTTTTAGCTCAAATTTATCATATTATATATGGCAAACTGTGGCTATACATCTATATGTTCTTTATATATTTCTTAACAAATGGATAAGGCAACTCTTTTATGCTTTGGTGTCCTCTCCTGTTTGCTTGCTTAAAATTGGGGCCATTCATGCCATCCCACACCTACAGGCATAAATGGGATGATTTAGACCTCAACTGATATTAAAAGGAACAAAATGAATGTACACGAATCTATTCGAGAAAACTTATTAATTAAGTGATTGTATTGATACAAAAAATGGATATAATGGCTTGCACAACAAACTTTGTTGCCTCAAAGTACAGCTTTTATAAATGGATTTTAATAATAGTTAAGATACACAACAAATTTTTTATAAAGTCGTCGCTCTTTTTTTCTTTTTAATTAAGACTATTGTGCTAAAGTCTTCAAAAACATTCAATAAGGCATCTTTTTCTAATACTATTTTTTTGTTTTACAAATGAGGAACCTCAGCTCACTAATACTATACTCTATTAATATTATACCCTATCTCGTCCTAACCCTCTAAATATTTACCCACACTCGATTTGAACCCGGATGGCGTTAATGGAAATCAAAGTTTTATGCCACACAGCTCAAGGCTCTGACTTTTTCTAATATTATTTAGCATCTGATCAAAAATCTATTTCTAAAATTTATTATTATTTTTTTGAAAAAGTATGCAACTTTGTGGGGCGTCCATTACAAGAGGAGTGTGGGGAGTATTTGGCATGTATAGTCAACAAATGGCTACTTTTCTTCTCTTTTCTCTCCTGTTTCTACTCCAATAAAATCGCAACAGATGAGTTTGTGCATTAACTTACTGCCTTTCAAAAAATAAAACAAAAGGCAGAAAGTGGGAAATGACTGTTACATGTTTAATTTTTCCCAACAGATATAATGAAGGCGAATAACTTTTCCCATTAATACATTGACCTAAAAATAACCCTCTTTTTTTTTTGAAAAAAAAATCTTTGAAGCTCTAGACTTTGTATTGACTTCAAACTCCTTTCTTTTCTGTTTCCTAGCAGGATACTTCAAACTTCAAACACATCACATCAACAAAGACAAAACAAAAGCCCTGCTTTTCCCATGCCAAATAAGACCCTTTAACCATATAGCCTTTTCTTCAACAACCTCCATATCACTTCCTGTATCGTAACTGCACCCTTTTTTTTTTTCTTTCAAATACATATACTCCATTCATCCAACATATATTCCTCATACCTCCTCTATTACCAAAACCTAGAACAAAAAGAAGCAGACATGGGATTGAAGGATCTCCATCTCAAGTTCAAGGTATGCACATGATTTCCATCTTGTCTCCACTTTTCATTTCGGATTTTAATATTTTTGTACGTCATTAAAAACTTTTATTGGACCACCAAGAGTTCAAGACTTCCTTTTTCCAGTGCAACTCACTCTTGGTTATTATTCACACTATATGGACAACCTTTATTTCTTTGTTGGAATGGAAGTGTGACCTTGAGAAGCCATCAGTTTGTCAATATATCTGTTTTTGTATACTTGAATTTGTCAGGCTTTTAGGCTTAGACGCTTTCTGGTTGGAGATCATGGTGGCAAGAAAAGAAAAGAACCTGGGAGGCCATCCTGGATGATGATGGAAATGTCTCATGGCTACCATGTTGTGGATCATCAGTATAAGTCATTTGCAGGGACACCTGATCATGAAATTGATACAGACTCGGTTGTGGTTCAAAGAGAGCAGATTGATGAGTTAGAGCTATGGTTCTTCGGAGTTTTTGATGCCCGGGTTGGTGATAGAGTTACCAAGTACTTGCAATCCCATCTCTTTGACAGGCAACCAAAAGAGGTAATTTGTTAACCAAGCCTACTTCACATGCTTGCCTCTTTTTCAAGCTTCCTTTTATGAACAGGTTAAATTTAATGAATGCCACAACTTCGCTGACCTCTATAACACTTTTTGAGTGGCGCAAGCTATGATTTTATAGCAGGCAATTTGGCATCTGCGAGCAAAAATTAATCCTCTATAATATAAGACACATTGTGTTCCATATGTCTTGTTAAACAATTTGTGCCTGTGACTAGTTGGATTGTGGGTGCAATTGTCATTACTCGTGCATAAGGGTCTAAGGCAAAGACAATAGATAATAATACCTTTGTGTAAGTTTTGCAATTAGAACTTGGTCACAGAACAATGATCCAACAATAATTCCATCTATTCATGTAGTCTAAGCATAGTCTTTGTTCTGACAAATCAAAATGTTGTAATATCTCTACTTCCTTTTACTTCTCCAGTCTCAAATTAGCAGAAAGAGCAAAGAGACAATGAGAAAAGCTTACCTGGGAGCAAGAGCAAAGGTTAGAGAAGCGGAGAAACCAGATGAGAGGTCTGATGAGACGTGGAGGGTGGGTTCAGCATCTGCGATGGTTATCAACGGAGAAAAGCTTGTGATAGCCAACATGGGTGATTACAGGGTTGTGGTTTGTAGAGATGGTCTGGCTCATCAGGTGAACAAAAAGCACCATCAATCAGCAAAAAGGCACTGGTCTCACAGGTTTTTTCCTGGTATGAACTGCCTTTGATTTGCCTGAACTCTAAGATATAACATAGGCACATTGCTAAATACAATGCTGGAGGAGTCCAAAAATGTTCCGCCAGAAAGATTTATAAGGCTCTTTAGTAATTCATGCCAAGAAAGAACCGGTCTACTGGGAGTAACCTGCACACCAATCTGTCCTGAACGGCACAGCTAAACAATCTATGTATTAAAATGTTTCTAATATTCGTCCTTTTTTTTTCCTTATCTGATACTGTATACTACTTGTGTGCCTGAAGTACACATACTAGCCTGGAATTCCAGCTGTGTAGCTGGCGGTACTGATTCGAAAAGCTTGGAGCTTGTTGTTGGCGCTGAAAGGATTGATTCCAGTACTGAATTTGTCATCATAGCTAGCAGCGGCATATGGGAGGTAAGATGCATACCATACAACAACCATCTTAATTGCATGAAAGCCATATACTACCCCATTATAAATGCAATCCTTCCAAGGCTTCAAACATAAACATATCACACTTATTCTCTCTATCATTGTTAAGCTTAAGGGTGGCTACACAATTATGACAGTAATCATGGCAATGCCATCGTCAGTGTTTGTTTTCATCCTCAAAAGGAACCAAATAGTTCCTCTGATCTTCTTTGGAATCTGTCCAGGTGATGAAGAACCAAGAAGCTGTGAATCTCATCCGGCATTTGGAAGATTCACAAGAAGCTGCGGAATGTTTGGCAAAGGAGGCATTGATCAGAATGAGCAAAAGCAGCATTTCTTGCATCGTCATTCGCTTTGACTAGCAGTACATGTTTTCTCCATCAAGAGTTTTGACAGGGCTGACATGTAACGAGCAAGTCTTAGAAAAGAATTACAAATTTCCTTACAAGTACCATCCACCTTGCACCTAACAGATTGCACCTTACCTATGTTCATTATGCACTTATGATATGTGCAATTTTACAAGGATATGTGTGATGGGCTGGTTAGGAAGTTGTGTTTCTGGGAACTCACAAGATCCAAAGCAAATATGTTGTGGTGCAGCTGAATTATTGCATCAATAAAATCTTGTGGTTGCGTCCATTTCTCTCAATATGAGTTTTAAGTTTAGAAGAAGCATTGGCGGCTCCTCTGCATTGCTACTCCTACCATAAAGTTGAAGAGAAATATCTTGTACCAAAAAGCTTTTAAAAACTAATTAAGGATATACTCCGTAGAGAATTGTCGCACACTCAAGGACATGATTGTGAAGATTGTATTTGACAGGGGGATAATGGGTGTTGCTTGTCAAAGCAAGGTTAACAAGGAAAAAGATAAGATAAACATGTATGAAAATATAATGAATGAAGAAATTTTAAATGTTAGGTTGATGTAGAATAATTTGAGAAATTCACACTATTTTGTTTATTATTTTTTAATAATATGCATTTCAAGTCATACTATATATATGTTTATATGTATGTCTTTAAATTTTCTTTTTCCACTATAAATAGTAATTGGAAAATTAATTTGCATAATATAAAATAGGTAACAAATGATTCACCAAAAAAACAAATAGGTAACAAATGAATATGAAGAAGTTGTGGCGTACGGAAGTAGGATGAGAAGTGTTGGAAATTCTTGACCGAAAGGTCTACATTGATTAGATCAGATTCTTAACAAGGATACGATACGTATCCAGATGTGAATTTTCTTTCGTGAATGTTTCTTTGGTGAATGTATCAAGAGATTTGATTTGTTAAGGTTTAAAACATTTTATTATTATGGTTGTTTTAGGTTAATTTTGTCAAAAAAATGAGCCTACGCCAATTCTTTCTAACCAATTGAACTATTAATGTTATTTTGTGTAAATTTTATTATGTATTGAAAATCAGTGTTCACTTTTACAATACCCTACAAATATATAAATAATTGAAAATGCAATATCTAATATCTAAATTTTTAAGAAATGAATTATTCTAATAGTAATCCAAACTTTTATAGCTCTGATGTATTAGCTTCATCATATATTTTCCAAAAAATAATTCTAATTATTTATTAGTCATTCTTGCAAGAATTTAACATCATAAAATTATTGTGATAAATATATTTTGACCAAATTTTTAAGATTTGTAACTCATATTAATAAAACAGCCGAACCCGATCAAATCCCCAGTTTTCATGAACATCCCCTTCCTCAGTTCAATGCCCAGCCCGATTTTAACAACCTTGATGATAGTAACAAGTATCATAACATAACATAACATAACATAATAGTTGGTTTAGTGATGGTTCAAGAAAAACGACTATACAAATTACATTTGTTGATAGTTATTACATTTATTTAAACTATAGTGATGATTAATTCACTACAGTCTCTCTAGTTTATTACTTTTATTGCTTATTTTGGTAAAAAGGGTGAAGGCTTAGCCCTTAATCACTATAATCTCACTCTCTAATTTATTACTTTTATTGATTATTTTGGTAGAACTAGAAAGGGTGACGGCTTAGCCCTTAATCACTATAATCTCACCCACTACTCGTACGAACTTAATCCTTAATTTGTTCGGTGAATGTATTTACTGGTATAAAGGGATGAAATCAAATAATAATACTGTGATGATGTACAAGTGAGGTTGCACTGCAGTATAATTATTAACTTTTCTTAAATATTACATAAAGATACGAAATACAAATAAGAACTTTCATTTTCAAAAATGAAAAAGTAGGTATGATTTTACAACAATTCACAATCATGCATAATACTAGTTTGTTGCTCCACCACCATCACATTAAAGATCCACACTATCCAACAGTCAGCTTCTTTTCACTGGTCTTGCTTCGAAAGGAAGATAACAACGAGAAATGGCGAGAAGCTGTCCAGAATTTTTTGATTTTGGTTAAATAAACTTAAACAAATAGAATAGAAAACAACTGAATTGGTAAGTACTAAATATCAAGGACATTCCTCAAGTGAGAAGAGCTTACTCTTTTGTGGAGTACTGCCAGCAGAAGGAGTTTCATCTTGAGAGATCAGATTTTTCAAGGTATGGGCTGTGTTAACAAAAAAAATGATCGTCAGGTCAAAAGTAGACATCAGTCCATGAAAGCAGAGCTTGGAGAATATAAAAAAATCATGATCAACGCTCATTCTAAAAGGTTAAATGGCATAAAACTCAACTTTGGACATGTTAGCCCAAACCAAAAATCATGCGTAAGTACTTGATCTAATCTAGTAATGAAGCTAATGGTGCCCGAATGCAAATCAACTCAGAAAAATTTTCTACAAGAGAGCAAGATGATATCAAGGGGTAGAGGTATGTTCCAAACTACAAAAAGCTATAAGCTGTTTTAAAATTGCTGTCATTATTGGATGCTGGAGGTGTGAATGTCTCCGAATTTTCAAGTCAGTGTTTCTACAATTAGTTAGACGATTGAATTAGAGAAGCTTCAGAGTGCAATGCGTTTACCTTCACTAGAAGAAGCAACGTTTGCAGCGCTATCATCTGCCTCGGAGCCATAGGCAGTTGCATTATCTGATTCCCCATAGCGATCACCAGCTGTGTGACTTTTTTTCCCGAACTTCAGAAGCCGTCTAAACCCTTTTGATGATTCCTTTGTCTGAGACTTGTCCAATGCTTCAGGGATCTTTTCTAATTTCAAGGTTTTCGAATCGGAAATGTGAGTTTTATGAGCCTCTGTGCCTGCTATCACCGTCGGTAAACCTATCATTGGAGCTTTGGCATATTCAGAATTTCGAGTAGAGGGATCTTCAATAGAAGAAACACGAGCAAAAGGTGCCTGATATGTTTTCTCAGCAACGTCTGAAAGATTTGATGCTTCATTTTCTGGATTACTTGCATTTTCAGTTTTGTCCTAGAAGTAGGAGAATTGCATAACAAACATCTAATCAGCTATTTCCACAATTAGCAAAGCAAAAATGGTTTTACATTAATGTGTACAGCATTTATTAGTCCCATTGCGGATGAGAAACCTGATACCAAAAGCAGGAAAAACATGCTACATTTTGGAACTTAAACTGCAATAATAATTCGGAGTGAGGGAATCAATGCAACAAAAGCCCCTCGAAAAAGTTAAAAAAGATGTTCTAGAGCCCTGAAAACAAGTGTGGCTGTGACAGAATCTATGTAACTGAATTTATATTCACTTCTCACCAACTTACCTCGTAAGTTTTCTGCTGCTTTGGTAGCTGGTGTTGACTTCGTTCTCTGTCCATTCCATCCAGTGGTGAAACTGGTGCCCTGATAGCAGCATATTCTGACCTGGTCCCTTCTTTGTCCCTTGCTTTATAACCAGCCGAGTTTTGCTCCGGTACTCCATTAGCTTGTTCCGGTGCATGGATAGAGGAAACTTGAGGTTTCTCGCATTCAAGTATCACTACTGTTTTCTCAATTATTGGGTTGTCATCAACATCACTATGATGTGAAATTTTCCCATCGTTCCTTTTAGGTTTAGCACCTTCAGAAGTTGTTGGCGCAGATTTACCCCCACTCATCTTCTGAGGAATTTCTTTGGCAGCTGATTTTCCATGAACAACATCAGTTCCTTTGGGAGTTTTAATTTTCAGTTCAGGAAGAGAAGCAGCCTTGCTTTTGTCATGGTTGACAATTGCAGATAGTTTCTTGGTCTCTGGCACATTAGATACTTTTGGCTTTGAGATTGGTTCACTGTTTCGTGGCTTAACTGAAGAAACAGGATTGCTGCTACTTATTTTAGGCTCTGATAATCTTCTAATTCGGGCTGCCGATGCCTTTACTCCAGGTGTTACACCTCCATTCTCTTTCTTTGTTTCAGGAAGTGACGATACTGAATGGCTTAACCTATTTCCAGCAGAGTGACTTCCCATACTCATTTTGCTGGCTTTTGAGGCTTTCAGAGAATCACTGGATCCAGCAGAAAGTGTTCGGATTGGGAACCTTTGCAAAGGTGATGAAGGTCCAGGATCTGCATCGGTAAACTTCGATCCCTTGTGAGCGATAGGGGAAAGTTTTGTTGGTAACTGTTTCCTGGTTTGTTGTGAAGCTGACTGAGTAGGAACTGAACTACCTCTTGCAGCTATTCTCTTTTGCCTCGCCAACTTCAAAGCTTCAAGACGTTTCATTTCTTCCTCTTCCTGAAAATAGAAAACAAATATATCTGTTGAAACAATTTGGTAACACAATTTGACTCAACACTTTGTTAATACAAAAATTTTAAGCATGTAGTGGTGGTCTCTTTATCTTCAATCTTCTCATCTTTTCAATGTAAAGCTATCTCGCTAAAGGACACATTGTATACCTTTTCTTTCTTCATTTTCTGGAGATCAGCCTTAAAGGTTCTCAATTTCTCAGCGCGTGCTTTTGCTTCATCCAAAGGACTCATCTTCGAAGGTTTGCCTTTTCTTATAGGCCCCCCTGTCTTTTTCTTGTCCGAAGAATCTGGAGTTAATTTTGATTTTCGATCCTTGTCTAATTTTTTAGAGGCAATGTCCTTGTTTTTCTTATTCGCTGAAGCACCATTTTCAGCACTAATGTGCATGTCATAGTCTAAAGCAGGATCATAGCCAATTGTCCCCATTTCCATCTCACGCTCAGGCATCAAACTCAAAGCGTCTGGCTCATATTTGATAATGCTTCTGTCCCTGTTCGATTGGTTGTCTGCACTTTGACCAGATGCTGGGAACTCAGAGTCCATGTCAATGGTATTTCTTCCCCTGGTTCTATCCTGATCAAGAGGAGTTGACCGGAGGGAAACTATGTAAGAATCATCATCCATATTTTGTGATGATCTCCTGTCCAAATCATTGTTTCTACGCTCAAATCCATTGATGGCCATTGGATCTGATTGTGAATAACCCGACTTATTTTCATGTCTCTGAACTAAAAAGTCATCATTTGCAGTCCTTCTATATCCACCCCTCCTTCCAGCCATTTCTGCAGAATCCACATCCAATTGACCATCTATGAACCTTCTGCCATCACCAGACTGACCCATTCTTCCAGATATCAATGATTCATCAGTTGATGTCCGAGTCATGCGCCTCAAGTTTCCATTAACTCCCTGCATATCCATCATAGTCCAATCATGATCATCTCCTATATCTTGCCTATTTAGCAGCAACAGATCATGGCCCACGGTGTTTTTTCGTCTTTGTACTCGAGCCTCCTTTTCCATCTCAAATGTACCTTGGTTAACGGCACGCTCAGCTTCATCAGCATCTTTGAGTAAATATGTTTGAAATGCCTGCCAGTGTCCAGTATCCTCCTTTCCATAAACAGTTCCTTCCCTGTCAGATGAATTACCCTTATCCACAGATTTTGAAAGGCTCCCTTTCCGTTTAGAGGATCTCAGAGACTTGCCATGCTCTCCATCTTCCTCATCGATGTCAGAAGCAGAAGCAGATTCTGATTCACTTCCAGATGAATCCTGCCTTTTTGAAGTGATGTAATTAATGTTCCGGATAACAACCTTACCAGATTGTCTTTTAGCTGACCGACTACCCTTCCTCCCTGGTTCTCGATTTCCTGAAGTTTCCTGCTCCAGCTCCAAATCATCCTGTGATCTAGTTTTAGGAGTATCCACCTCCCATGTTTCTGGTTCGACATTGCTATCCATGGAATGCCTTCTCGACCTCCTCCTTTGACCGGCATGGAGTCTAGGATCCTCCCCTGATGAATATGATGGTGGAAAAACTGGGCCATTTCCAGGATAATTCTGATAGTAAGGGATGCCTTGCATGGGATAACCTTGAAAGACAGGTGGTGCACCAGGAGGGGAATGCATAGGCCAAGGAGGGAACATAAGATGCGGAAACTGGCCTTGAAAATATTCTTGGTGGCCCGGTGGTGGTTGTTGATCCACTGGAGGCTTTTGATCTAGTAGCAGTGCACAAGTCAACATTTGGAAGAAAAAAGAGGCATAAACCATATTGTTATTGAGATGATGGAGATAAGTGTTATAATAACCAATGGCATCCTAATTCTTAAAAACTTTTCAACTCACAGGTCATTTCTTAAGCCCATATCAAGAGTAGCATCTCTAATTTTTTTCTTTTCCCCACTATTTGAATTTCCACCAAAACCTTGGATACACAAATGCAGATTCAGAAAAATTGTAGGGATAATCTCTTTTTCTCTAAAAGTTCCACATATCCTATCAATGCCTGCATATTAAGCATGCATAACCTTGGAGATGTGAAATGGCATACATATATAGAAGCATGCATCATGTATTTGCATTACATACAACTACCACGATAGTAGAATATGTTTCATCTTTGGAAATTTTTTTACATTCTAAGCTAGTACCTGAACTTGGAGAAACGCCTGCTTTTCCATTACTGTCTAAAGCTTCAGGGAACTGCTTGCTGGCACCGTTAGAAAAAACAATGCCTGACGTATTCATGGAAGCAAAGTCTGACCGGCTAGACATTGCTTCTGCTGCTTCAATTTCAACCCACTGGCCGGTTTCATGCTTTCTTTTCCATAACTCCATAAATTTCAAACATGCATCCCTGTTGTCATTCAGGACTCATGAGTGAAACCACAATATAATTATTCTTCAGCAATACAATTCTGCCAAAAGAGATTTCTACAGGAGAGTATTTCTCAATTGCCAAAAAAATCGAAGATTCAAAAGCCAGAGAAATGTTGCTTACATCAAGCGTGAGGCTCCAAAACTTTCAGAAAATGACAGCAAAGGAGGCATGTGATCAATATCATAACCAGCAGCCACAGCACGTGCAAAGGCCATGCCTTGCTCTTTCTGCAGCACAGTCCTCCGTGTATCGAGAACTTTCATAAGCTGAACTCTGTTTATGCAGAGACCAAAACACAGCGATCAATGCTACTGATTGTGATGAAAACAAGTTATTTGGTCATTCTTTTCAGGATGAGAGGAAGAGGAGCAAAATAAGCAAAGATGTAATGGTGGAGCAGAAGTTATTGCTCTGCCTGCAATCTGATGAAAAAATAGCAATGAAAACATGACACTAGCAGACTTAAACAAAATTAAAAGATGGTCGTTTGCACTCGTCATGTTGGATTGTATTTCAGGCATGAAAAAGTAGTTTGCCCCAATGACAGCACGCCTGCCCTTAAGTGCTAAATTGTGAAGTTATCATTAATATGTGAAATCAAATCAGGTTCATAAATTCTGAACTAATAGGCATTATCAGAAGCAAGAAAAGCTAAAAGGAGAAAAGAAAAAATGAGCTTGTTACAGCTGTTATATTGTGCACATAGTATATAATCATAAAGCCACTATAACTCAATCAACTTCTCTTTCATAATGTTCTTATTGATGGTAACCAATCTACATACTTTGAATTTCCCTCCTGCACAGTTGAACCATTTGATTCAGGGGGACGTGCACCAGGCTGCCAGACATCAAAGGAACCAAATTAAAGAAATGCAGAGAAGCACAATAGTCTACTTCTCACTCACTGAAAATTTAATGATGATGAGGATCTAGGGTTCACTCACACTGTACAGAACAATTGCTTTCTCCTCATTAGAATCTGTTGGAGGCCTGCTACCTGTTAAAAACATCTACTATTAGTGGTAGCCAAGACCAGCACAGATACCATCAAAGCAATATGATTACTTTCATGTCATCCATACATAAGAAAGAGGGATGTAGGGCGGGAGGGACAAAACAAATTCAACTTTCAGAAATATAGAGGGTAAACAATGGAGAAGAAAGAAACGGAAGAAGAATGAAATCATGTTCAGAAAGGAGGAGGAAAAAAGGACAAGGGACATCTCCAAACAGTACCTTCAATGCGTACGGTAGGTTTTTGCTGATGGTCATTAACCTGAAATTGAAGAAAATTTTAACTGAATTACAAGTTCGGAGTTATAGACCACAGGCTTCTTAATAATTTTACTTACTGTGCTCAATCCAATATCATTGTTGCTTTGAATTGCAATTGCCTCTTCAATCTGCAAGATTTCTGATTCTAAAGTGTACACCCGCTCCAAGACCTCTGGGGTACTGACAAAGCGAACGAACCTATAAAACAAAACATATTAGTCAGCACCAAGAGTAGGGGTAACAAAAATGAGAAATAGCATTCGTTCTGTCTAAGGAGCTCAATTTCAGGGGAAAACCCAACACTGTCGCTAAGAAACATAAACACTGCTGAACCAGTAGTGATTTCACAACAAGACTGGGATGAAAACCATACAATCAATCGAAAGGAAACTTTTACCATCAAAATCAACCGGGGTCAATGCAAAAGCAAATATGGTTAATTCAAATCTTTTTACATATTGGTTCAATAATAGCATTGAAACTTTAATTAATTAGTCCATCTTTCACTGGGATATCGATATCCATGGTGCAACAACATTTGAAACACATGTTTCTTCTATTCCTTTAGAGTTTTCAATTTTTATTCTTAGCTCATTATGCAAAACTTCTGATTGAAAATTATTGTCATCGCAACTCATTAAAACGGTACACTAAGGACAAATGCACAACAGTGCTAATAACAAGAAGACTAAGGAAGAGGCACTAATATCCCACAAACCTCTCAACTGTTCCCTTGGTAAACCATGTTGCATCACTACCAGGATCCGGTTCAAGAATAATTGAATAACCCCCCTTGTCCATTTGATCTTGAGCGCTTTTCAAGTGGGCAAGAAATGGATTCACCAATCCAGATGCTATTTTCTCGGTCTTCCCATTCGCAGATATGATCAAGTCACACCTTAAATATCAAGCACAATTAATACAAGTTCCCATATGGCAATGGCAAAACCAAAGACAAATCTTCCGAGAAATTCTCTGATAGACTTAACAATCTGATAAACAATCTTGAACCATGAATTAACTTAACCCCTAAACGCGCTAAATACATGCAAAATTTCACTCTTCCAGCCAAAATTTGAAGTCAACCAGTAAAGCATTTAGGCGTTCATCCCCATTTACAAAATGGTGGCAAAATATAAATGCAAGGATATCATATTCCAAGTTATAAACATCTACCAAGCACAAACCGAAATCCTTATGCAAATCCCAGAAAGCTCATTTCCTTCAGTTTCAAATTCAAACATACGGTGACTATTCATTTTCAGGGGACAAAGTTTTTCAGCTCATGCCTCTTAATAATGGTCTTCGTTTTCATATAGAAATACCTGGTCCGAGTTGGGGTGAGTTGGAAAACTGCCGAGTCAAGCCGAGTTGAGGACTTCATTGTAGCCAAGCCAGGCAGCAAGAGATAATAAAGAGCTGATCTTTAACTCCCAATTACAGAAAACGAGATCCTCAAACCAGCAAATGGGAAAGGGGAAAGGAAGCAGAAGCTAACAGAGAACGATAGCCTTTTCAACCATCTCTTTAAGTTAACTCTTCTTTCGGTTGACAAAATACCACCAACACACAAGACTTTGCTCGTAAGTGTAAAAAGAAAGAAGAAAGCTTCTTCAAAGCACCAAAGTTGCAGCCTTGCAGAGGAGGAAACACAAAGCAAAAGGCTCACAGGAAGAAAAGTTTTTATATATTAGAGAGTGAAATAAGAGAAACCCATCAAGGGAAGAAGAGAGAGAGCGAAAAAGAAGAGAGCTTTGGATACCAACTGGACAGTGAGGACGGGAACAGTGGGAAATTTTTGTTGTTTGATAGAACCAAAAAGTGTGACGTTATTGAGAGACACTGTTGAATTGAATTATTATATTAATTTTTGCAGAAGTAGATAGGGAAAGTGACCGAAGGGTAGATTAGGAACTGTAAGAAGTAACGGCAGTAGTGACAAGGACAGCCAACGGAACGGGATTAAGATGGAGAAGAGTTTTGTCTTTTTCTTGGGTCAAAAGGGGTATGAAGATTTGGTTATTTCATCATCATTGTCTCTCCTTTTTTTTTTCTTTTTTATCATTATTTGTGCCTAGCTCTTTGTAAATTTAGTCAAGATCTTGCTATAAGTGAATTATCTTTTGTAATTTTTATGATAAATATCCTAATTGAGAAGTTATTGTTATATTTTTCTAGTTATTTCGTATACATGCATGGTAGGATTAATGTAGGAAAAATTTGTTGCTAAATGTTGCATATATAATAATGCCCCATACATAATCTACAAATAAGGGATCATTTGCAGAAACGTTTAATATGGATATTAGGCCTAACAAACAAACCTTATCATTTCTTTTCGAACATCAACCAAAACCTTTTTTTTTTTTTTGGAGAATAACATCAACCAAGTCTTTTGTTGGCTATGAATAAAACTTTTTGGTTTTTGCCCATCAATACAGTAAAATCAGCACAGGAAAAAAATAATTTACTAAGTTATTTGTAGGATATTTTAGAGTGGACTAGACAATGACTGATTCCTTCTTGATTTCTTTTTCTGTTTGTAATCGCTTGTTGTTAAAAGACCTGGAAAATGATGATGGAGAATTGAGTTTAATTACCCTTATACCCTTAAAAATATTGAAGTACCCTTACAACCTCCACCCTCCAACGTTACTTTTTTGTAGGTCTGCTTTTATTTTTTTAGTCCCTGTAATTAGATTCGCTCGAGTTTTACTAAAAAAAAAACAAAAAGCTTGTCCCCATATACTTTGATGGAGCATTTCTTATTCAAAGTACATGATTTCTTTTTGAAAGATATGAACATAACATGTTTGGTGGAGTTAGTCAAAACCCAACAAGCACGTCTTTAGCCTCAAGAAGAATTCTATACCTTAAATCCCAAAAAAGAGAATACTTCTGTTTAATGTTCGGTGGAATTAGTCAAAACCCAACAAGCACAGCCTCGAGAAGGAATTTTACACCTTTTGTTTATTATACAACACAATGTTAGAAGATTTAAAAGATTCTCTGTACATTCATATACATGGTATATTGTTTTATACAACAATGTAAGTATTTCGACCAAAAAAAACCAACAATGTTAAGGTATCTTTCTTTTCAAACATAAAAAGTTAAGATTTAAGATATATTAGTATTCTGGACATGGAGAAGGATTCCAAGTGGGTATAATTTTTTTTTTTTTGGGACCAAGTGGCTATAAATTCAATGAACCGTATGATCACATCTCTAATTCTTCTTCTTTTTCTTTTTTGAAGTAAACTCATCTTCGTCGTGACTACAGCTTCCATTATGATCTTTTATCCCTAAAAGAAGGGATGCATCAATTTGCATAAGCAGGGATGCGATAGGGGTCAAAATTTTTCCTCTCTGTTCAATAAAAATCATGTAAAAGAAGCAACGCCATTCCTTAATCATGATTTGCAACTATGCAGGATAAATTGTTCTTTTTAGATACAAGTTGTAGATCACTTGGAATATAAAAAATAAAAAAATTCAATAATTTATACCCACAGAATAGTCATTAGTAAGCAGTAAATATACATTTGACACCATAAGTAACTCTACGTCATTATTTTCCTTTTCTGAATAATCTAAACAAAATGGCAGCAAAATTGACCTGATTGCTAATGTGCGAGAAATGCTAAAAAATCTGAAACATGGACTTCAATTTGTGCGCATGTCATTAATTAATGGTTCTAGTACTTTTCAACTTGTCGACAGTGCAAGAGGTATGGGATGGGATACATGTTGTATTATATTATAAAAAAGAAAAGGAAAAAAAAAGGGAAGAAAAGGCAAAAATAATCCTAGAGGTACAAATTCTACATACCAATAATGCTAGAGTTATTAAAATTTTGTTACTAAAGAGTGTGTTACTAACACATGTGGCATGTGCCACATCATATAAATTTAAAAACTCTCCACGTCATTATTGTTTCTTTTCTCCCATCATCTTTTTTGTAATTTGTTTCTTTTCTCCCTTCATCTTTTTTTCTAATTAGATTAATTAAAATCAGTATTGCTTTTCACGAATAAATGGCAATTTTTCTTTCTTCAGTCTTGTTTTCCTTACCTCTTTTTGCAATATTGTTTCATTACCACCGACATAAATCCTCCATCATGCCTTTTTTTTCCCGGTTTTGTTTTGCCTTTATTGCCTTGAACATAAACCCTATTAGAATTCCGTGGGATTAATGTTTTGGATTGGGGATTTGGGGATTGTAAAACTAGGGTTTATGCAAAGGCTAATGACAAGATTGGAAGGTTGAAAGCATGATGAGTGAAAGTTGGAAGAAAAATTTAGGAAAAAAATCGTTATAATAAATATGAGTTAAAGATGGAATATAATAAATAGGAGTTAAAGAGAAATAATTTCATATTTAATTGGATAATGATGTGGCACATGCCATGTTTATTAGTAAAAGATTTTTAATAAATTAATTAGATAATGATGTGGCACATGCCACATGTGCACTCTTACTAACAAAATCTTAATAACTCTAGCATTATTGATACACTATATACAGGCCTGAAAATTGACACGTTCAATGCACAATTGCCCATATATCAAAGAAAAAGCAATCAAAAAAATTATTCAGGAGCATCCTGACGGTGCCATTCCCCCTTGCGCTTTGGCAGGTACTATCCTTCCAATTCTTTTATCACTTTTCTGTAGCAATTTGATTGGAGGTTTCTATGGGGAAATCAAGTTATGTTTCTTTGAACATAATCAAGTTATGCTTGTGGGCACTCATATTTATATCTAGTGTTTCGATTATCCATTTTTTTATATGGGTAGGCCACTCTAATTAAATTTTCTTTTTTATAGGACAAAACACGCTAACTGCGGAAGGTAAACAGAAACCAAAAAAAAAAAAAAGGTTTCAAAATGATTTTAAATTTGCAGTAGGGCCGCATGTACTCCAAAATTCTGGACATGGAGCTTGGCTCTCTACCAGCTACGAAGAAAAATAATGAAGAACTTTGTCCTGTACCCTATCAATATAATATTGGAATTAGTATCTTCTTTTCACTAGGCATGATGGTTGTTCAAATCTTTTTTATTTATATATGCATCTCATCATTTATTCTTAGCCTGGATGGGAAAGAAGAGGGGTTTTGTATTCTTAGATTGGATTGCAGCATTATGAATAGTTTCTTCATATAATTTTTTCCCTTAAAAATTCTTATGGAATCAATCACATCTCTATCAAAGGGGACATCAAATATGATTGCGCACTTGTGCTCTATTCTTTTTTTTTTGGTTAAGCATTAGTAGCAGTTTTTTGCCTGCCACCTCCCATTGAAAATTTCATGTATATGCGGCCCCCAACTATATATGGACAACATAAAACTTTAAAATGGCTCTATAGATATCACTCTGGAAACGGAAAAAGCTGCCAACTTCTTGAAATCCTTTTGATTATGATTGCTGGAATATAACCTTGAGATCAAAGGATCAAGGGTTTCAATGATCGGTTAACTTATCATACCAACCTCTCCATCAATGAAAGGCTAGCTTCCAGGGAAGAAATGCGCAATCATTGACGTTTGCATTGCTTTCACTTGATAGCAAAGGAGGGAATTTGTATCGTTACTTAATTTCTTTTTTTTTTGGGTCTTTTCTGCAGTATCAAACAGGAGATCATCAATCATGCACTTGATAAATAAATCCTTATATTATATGTTCTAAATTCATAATTCTCAACTTTTTCCCTGGCAAAGGTTCCAGATGAACTTAAAGATAATGTACCAAAAAGAAAAACACCATCACCATATATTTTTAAAAGGATGTTCTGCTGAAGTGCTTGGCTTCATCTGTTGAATTGATTATGAATATGAAAGTTCTTTGCACAGGAAATATTGAAAAACTCTGCATTTTCTCCGCTGTCCTCATCAAGAGACAATTAACAATAAATATGGTCGACCCTATTCTCCAAATTTACTTAGTGGCACACTGACACTACAACAAACCCAAATTGATAAGACACACGATATGACCATCTCTGGATCCCCACTTAGTCTTTTGTTCTCGTGTACCTACCTAGCCAGAGACTCGATAATAGCATTTGAAGGCAGGGCAGTTCAGAAAAGGACCACATTCTTAAGTGATCATTGGCAGTGCTTTGATGTAGTTGAACGAGAACGACTGGACATCTCTGGTTTGGCTAGAACTGGATTTTGATGACTTCAGCTATTTCTCTCTTTTCTTGATTAGAAAAAAAAAAAAATGTATCTCTCATTGGCATACCTAAGCTTGGATTAAGCTTGCCAGTCCCTAGCCCAATTTACAAGTCCTAGCCCAAGAAGCAAACAGAGAACTCATATTCGTTGCTCTTAATATTGTAGTCATAATCCATACTAGCTCTCAAAGCCCATTCACTTTACCTACCAACTGTATACATTTGCTTGGTTTTCCACCTTGTGTGGGGCTGAGGTCGTGGGTTCGATCCCGACCGGTGTTGTGTTGAGTTAGAATTTAGGTTAGAATAGGATAGAGTAGGATTTCTCTGTGATCCAAAAAAAAAAAAATACATTTGCTTGGTTTCAAGGTCATGAAAGACTAGTACAATTCTAAAAAAAAAAAAAAAGTTAAGACTAATAGATGACTTTATTTAAATCTGATAGCTAGATACATGTGAATTGGAAGAAAAGGAAATGAATAGTCATGTAAACTTGCCACATCCATTGCAATTGGCTTGATGTGCTTATTGTAAAAATTTCTTGTGGCACATACATATTAATTGTCACTCTACTAGTATCCCATAGAAAACTGGCGATCATGTTTTCTCATGATTACGCTCCCAATATTAGAAAAACTCTTGTAGGCCGTCTTCTCGGCATGGGATTCTTTTGATGGACTAATGGCAGCCAGTTTTGAGCGAATCCCACTGATAAAACCTCCTTGTTTGTCCTCCTCGTCATCTTCAGAGTCCAGCAAAGAATCGGTTTCTTGAATCACAGGGCAATCCTTGATGCAGGACCCTTCAGTTCCCTCCTTACTGATCCTTGGCGAGGTTATTACAGTCTTGGGATCTTCTATCTCTCCTTGTGTAGGAGATAGTAGTGAGCTTAAGTCAACTGGGTCGTTACATGTAGAGCCTGTGGTAGAGAATGAGCCAAAAGATGAAGTTGCTGATGAGGTCGCTGATGATGGAGGTGATGGTGATAGTGAAGCAGAACTTGCCACAAAACTTCCGAATCCTTCGATTCCTTTTGTTATTCTCAGAGCTTTCAAACGTGCTTCTCTAAGTGTGTCTCCTCCGTTTAGAAGTTTAATTATGTTGTCTGATCTCTTTTGCATACTAGCTCCCCAGTTGAAGCTGCAATATATATAATTAATACAGGAAAAGAATTAACAAAAGTGATGACCATGTGATGAGGACATTTTGGTATGCATGATTATGATGTTTTCCTGCTGAATATATTATCTATTACCCTTTTTCATCTATGTATTGAAATCTTCCAAGTTCTTCAATGATATCAATATCCTCAAAAAACTCTATGTCACAAATCAAAGAAATATATGTTGCTCACAAGAGTGACAGCCTATTCGTGCATAAACATGTGGAATATTAATTAAGGTAGCAATCATTAAAACAAACAATAAACGTATCTACAAATGCAAACAATTAATATTGGATCAATTCTTGTAATTAAATAATTAGAGTGGGAACTTGCCTATTATGAAGAAGGTCAACAATTCTCCAATAATCATCCACATCACACGAGGCCTCAGCTATTGTAGCCATCGTCTTAGCATCAGGACATACTGGATCGTTACTTGTTACCTCCTCAGCTAACCTAGAAAATCGCACGAAAAGCTCAAAAGTTAGCCTTAAAGAATTCTGAAATTATAGTTTTCTTTGCACAATAATCCCATGCATTATATATATATATTATATATATATATATATATATTTCATGATCAGTTATAATTAATGATGAGGAAGAAAGAATATCCAAGAATAGAAAAGGCTTACAGTTCAGCCTCTGATACATCAGTCAAGGCCAGCCTAGCAGTTTTGTATTTTTCCTGTATAAAAGACTGTGCTCGCTTCTTGATCTGGTTTAATAACAAGCTTCCCATGAAGTCGATCTTTTAGTTACTAGAACAACCTTTCAAAAGCAACGTATATGTGGAGTTGTGATGAACCTTAACTTTGAAAACCTTCCCTAAGTGAATTTTCTTGCACGAATTTTGACAAATAAGCCACTGATCAATCAGAATGCTTTCCAGTGAAGATGAAAAAAAGAAGAGACTCATAAAAGCACCTATTTCTTCAATAATGAATCCCCCAAATTCGTGATAGTTGGCCTTCACAAAAGATGCCTAAATGGAAGGAAAAGTTTATTTTACGGGCTACCACGTTTATAGCTCAGATTTTGTAGGGCAAATGGGTTAGACTTAGACCAAGTAATAGTGCAATAACGAAAACAAAAAGAGAAAATACATCAACTTTGACAGCATATATATATATGGGCCGTTATCTTGCCTATTAAAATTTCCCTATAAACTACACAGGAAAGATAAAGGAACAAGCGATCCACACAGTTCATCTTCCAATTTTTTTACTCGATCCTTTTTTTTTTTTGAGAAACTTTTTCACTCGATCCTTGTCAAATGTCAATAGGATGATTAACGTATTTATTTTATTCTTCTTAGAGGTAGATAATTAGTTTCTGCTAGTAATTATTCTAATTTCATAATGAAATAGGTAAAAATTGAGCTTTTTAACATCATTACATAAATGATTCAATTTATATCTAAATGATTGTATAAAGTTAATTAATGCCTCATCAAACAAGAATAATTGATCTGTAATAGGCACAAAGGATGAAATTTTTTATTTTCCTGATCCTCATTGTTAGTTGTCAAATGAAACTTTTATTTTAACAAACAACCTTAAAGAGTTCTTTCTTCCCCTCATAGGTCTATCTATTTTTCTAATTTAAGCATATTATCTAAGGAATGGATATAAAAATTGAAAATAGCTAGTGGTACAATTATTGTATAGATATTCTTAATAAAGTCAAATCTAAGGGCTCACAATACCAGAAAAACTTTGGGAAATTTTTCATATTCTGAGATGTGAGCTGTAGTTTCTTTTTTAATTGTACCTGTGCACTTTGATCTTAATAATGTTTTCTATTCATTAGTATAAAAAAGATGTAGTATTTTGACGGATATTATAAAGAAAAATTTCGATATCAAGTAGCGAATTTTGTAAGGGATTTACATATTTGCGCCAAACTCCAGCGCAGCATAGGCAAGTAACGGATTTTATAAGGGATTTACATATTCGCGCCAAACTCTCGCGCAACGGATATAATAAGGGATTTACAGATAGGCAAGTAACGGATTTTGAAAGGCGCCAAACTCCAGCGCAACATAGGCAAATAATGGATTTTATAAGCGATTTACATATTCGCGCCAAACTCCCGCGCAACGAATATAATAAGGGATTTACATATAGACAAGTAACGGATTTTGTAAGGGACTTACATATTTGCGCCAAACTCCAACACAACATAGACAAGTAACCGATTTTATAAGGGATTTACATATTCGCGCCAAACCCCGCGCAACTTTACGCAACAGATATAATAACGGTTTCTAATTAATCTTCCCTTGCAATTTTTATTGCGCCTTTCATCATAAATCTCTCATTAATATATTTCTCACAATTTCCGTCACACAGCCATTTGCAAGACTAGTTTACCAACGTCTAGTTTCCGTTACAAAATCCCTCGTAGGGACACTCAACATGAGATGAATACATGAAGGAAGAATATATTCTATTATATTTTGAAAAGAAAAAGAACAATCTAAATCTGATTTATTAATTCTGACAAAACAAATGAGTAAAATTAAGAAAAGAAAAGGTACAAAAAAACAAGCTTAGCATAAAAAAATAGCATAAAAAAAAGGGCAAGCTTTTCCCCGATTGCATGAACCCTGCTGTGTCTGTGTCTGTGTGTGTGTGTTTTTTTCCAGATTTCACAACTTCAAGGTTAAATCCAGTTCGAAATCAGATCTGGATCTCTTCCTGATCCCATCTCCATATGGTGTAAAACGGAAGGGTTTATCCAGTTCTTGAAGAAATGGCTTGGTGCAATCACTTGGCGAGGCCATGATGAAAGGACGCTCATGGAAGAATGCACGATACTGCCTTTCATCTGGGAAGCACCTGTTCATGATGTTGTTCCTGTGCTCCATCATCGCAACCTGTCGTTCAAGAGAAGCCATACTCTGCTGTGTAGGGGGGCGCAGGAGACGCTGGATCCTTCCCTGTGCAGAGGGAAAACCATACCCACCACCACCACTTAAGCCAAGTAGCCTAGGGGCATCTGGCTCACGAGTTGGGGAAGTGAGATCCACGAACTTATCATAAGGGTTGACATTGTAAAGCCGGGGATGAGCTCTTTGTGGTGGCGGTGGTGATGAGGGGCGGATGGGGTTCAGGCCGCCATGGCGCGGCCTTCTCGAGGCATCAGTATCCCCCTCCGGCGCCACCGCACTGTGCATGTACTCAATGTGGTTAATGAGCGACTGAGTGCTCATAAACACATTATCACATATCCTACATGCGATCTGTGAAGGACCAGAGAGCCTAATTCTTTGGTTACTTGCAGAGCCATTTCTCAGGTTATGATAATTCCAACCATATCCGGCCATGATATTCGGAATTATTACAAGTTGACAAAAAGATGGTGTAGGTGTAGGTGTAGCTATCAGTACTATAGAATATATGATCGATGGTCTTTGGCTGCTTTAGTATTTATAGGCAGTCAGATTATTACTTGCCAAATTTTTTATTTTAATTTTTTTCTTACAATAATATACTTGCCATATATATCTAGATTTCATGGCTCAACAAAATGCACAGTAAGGCATATATAGAAGCTAGTTAATGTGTCGAGACGGTGTAAAGCGTCTGACATTCTTCAATATATCTAGATTTGAGGTAATTAGTTCTCGTTAAATTTTTATTCATGAACCAACAAAGAATTTTCTGGCTAGTTTTGGGAGGAGGATAATGATAAGTAACCATAATTAGTGAGTAAGGTAGTCATTCAAGTCGAAATCTATGTGCACCACCTAAAGATGGGAAACAATCTGGGGCACTGAAGAAAGTTGATAATTACATTTATTGATAGTATGATTGGTGGCAGCAATTAGGATAATTATCTGCCCACTCATTCTTTCTTTGTTTAAAAATTAATTCCACTATTTTGGATTATTATTTCCTTGACGGTGATGCAAATTAGATCACGTTTTCTGCTTTAATTTCTTTTCTTATTACAACCAAATTGGGTTGTTTTTGGTCACGTAAGCACACGGATCAGCATTTAATCAACTTTCCATTTTTCTTTTTCTCGCTGTCTCACTAACTATTTGTACCTTAGAACCTGCTGGTTATTTATTTTCCCAAAGAAGAAAAGGAAAGATTGGATCAATTTACTTCAATTAATGGGATTTGCTACCATTCCTTCCTTCACCTGTGAGTGTGGATGCCTTATTAAATTATATCTTTACTATGATTCAAAGTTTTCTTGCTATTTCCTTGTACTCGTATGAGCAATAATTTCAGAGATCGAACAAAATTTTTTGCTAGTTACCTTATAGATTTTGCAGTATTACGGCGACATACTTATTTGGCAAAGACTTCTTGAAAAGTCGAAAATTGACAGCAAACATCATGATATAGAATAGTTGTTAAACGCAGGAAACAAAAATAAGCCAAAGTGAGTAGTTTATAGAAAAGTAATATTGATATCATGTCCAGGTTTAAAACTATGTCAATAATTGAATTTACTTGATTTTTTATGAGACGTTAGTTGTATGTTAATTTTTGTATTTTTTGTCACTTATTGATTTTTCTTATAGTACTCCAGTATTTATAATTGTTGTAGCTGACGAATGAGTATAGAGAATTAGAGGATTTGTTCAAGATCATATATAACTATTCGTATTTTGGATAGGTACAACCAGTTGTGATCATTATCAATGTTTTGATTAACTTAACCTTTTTTCTTTGTTTTTTTTGGAACTTAACCTTCTTTCCATTGGCGCATCCTCTATTTTTGTCATCTTAATTTTATTTATTTATTCTTGTATAGAAAAAAGGTTCGCAAAAATGTATCCCACGATAGATTTATATAGGTAAAATTGTTTATATTTATTATTGTTTTATATTTATCTCCAATTTCTTTAACAACGAGTTCTTTCTTCTTTTGTTGCTCTTTTTTGTTGTAATCATAATTAACTTCCAACTTATTTTTCTACCAAGTAAAAAACAGAGTGTCTAGATTTTTTTTTTCAAATTCGATTTGACAATTTTTTTAAAAGAATTTTAATTATTTCCCCTACTTTTATATTCGGATCTTATGATTATAATTATGCAATAGAGTAGGGTGAGAGATTTAAGAAGGATAAAAATATTAAAGATCATCATATTTTAAGAAAAAGAAGAAACAATTATAGTTCTAAATTATCATAACAACATTTAATCTTAACAAATTCTCAACAGTAACAACAACAATTTAGTTTAATTCCAAAGTGAGCAGATCTTTTTATAAACCAACTAGGGTTTTCTCTTTTCTCTCCTTCTCTTAGAGAAAAACCCTAGATCTACAATTTGGGGCTGCCGCCGACTTTCTTCCAGCGGTGTGCCCCCACCAAAGTTTCTTTCAACTAGTTTGTTTTTGTTTTTGTTTTTAGTTTTGTTGGTTTACTCCCACTTTTTGTGGATTTTGTCTCACTTTTTATGAGTTGTTTTCTCTCCTTCTGGAGTTTTCTCATCTTTTTTGGTGTTTCAAATAAGTCTATGGGAGCCAAAGTTCATGGAGGAAGATTCGATTTGAAGAACGATTCTATATCTGCTACAGAAATTTACCAACAAAGGGATATTTTCCCCACAAATATGTCTCAAATTTACCTGCTGGCATGGTGGTTGCTGCACGGACGCTACTGGATCTGGATCTGATGCTCGCTAGTGGTGTGCCTTTGTAAATCCTCTATTGAAGGAGATAAATCACGTTGTGTATTTTTATGTCGTAGATTAAGAAGAATTTTTTGTTGGATTTTTCTTATGCTTTTGAAGATCTGTTTATATGAATGAAAAATCCTCCTCTTCTAAAAAACAATGTAACGAAATAACTTCTAAATCGCAACTTTTTTTTAACCTTATTTAGAAAAGGTAAAATAAAATATTTGGCTCAATAACAATAATTTTGAACTCATGCATGACTCTAACAGGCATATCTAGACTCTGCAACACTAAATTAAGAAAAATAAAAATTGTAAATAACATTATGCAAATAAGCCGATCAAGCCAAACCTGATCCAATAATTTGAGCCGACCATTCTTTTTTTGGCAATCGAGATTAATTAATTATAGCCTAAATGTCACCATATCATCATTCTCTTCACCCTCTTCACCATCATCTTGTGCTACATCAATCACATCCTGGGTTGGGGGCTGGCTTACTCGAGCAACGAGTGCCCTATCTTGATTGCGCCTAGCACGACGACGGATTTGGGCAACAGGATATCGCTGGAAGCGTTGAGGGGCAAGTGGTTTGACTTGTTGATACCTACAAGGATTGGTTGGAGACAAAATCAAAGATGAAGTAAATTGCCGCCTATTATGACTTAACCTATTCGGATTCATGGGAGAATAACGAACACCAAAATTTGAATAATGATTTTGGGTCGAAAGTGAAGAATAGTAATTTGGTCGGTAGAAATTGGAAGAATGAAACTCCATTTGACGATCAATAAATTCAATCTCTAGTTCTAAGATGTGGATGTCATAATGCCTACTAAATGCTTCCGCACCAATAATGACTTGGTGACAAATATCACATGGGAGTTGTAATGGATCTCCAATGGAGTTTCTATATGCTGAACTCCTACCAGAAAACATGATATCAAAATTGATCGGAATCAAGAAAAAAATTAGAATAGCCTAATGGTTTTTTTTGACCGGAAAGAAGCAAAGAGATGGTCTATTTATTAGCGGATGTACTTGCTTTGATAAGACTAGTGGGGATGCTCAAAGCATACACTGGCTGCCATTTATGGTTACACAATCATAATTTTCACCCATATAATATCTAGTTTGGTAAGTTTGTTTGTTGTAGTTAAGAACTTACGTTTTTTTGTATCCATGCGTATCTATCTATACTTAGTTTCCTTCAATGAAATTTGTATCCAATCTTGGCGTGGATAAATTAATCACTCAACTTTACTACCATTTATCACTTCTCAGCCCGAGAATAAAACCCAAATGTGAGTGTGTACCGATTGAGATCCTCGGTGGATACAATATCTTTATAAACCTATAAATATAAACTACAAAACATTATTTTCTTCAATTAAAAAAGCATGTTATTTTCTACCTAATATTTCATATCAAATAATCATATTATATTCGGTTGTTAGCGAAAATCATAGTTTGCTAATGTCCATAGACCATACAGGTCATGACGTCGGCATGAGCAGTGTGTCATTGTAAATCCTTTTTTAAATGATGTAAATCTCATTAGGTAATTCTATGTAGTAGGTTGACAGAAAAAAGACAAAACAAAAAATTGAACGTGCCTCACGCACGGGTAAATAAACTTAGTTATCTCGAAGCATGGAAGTGTATGGCAGCGGGGATCGAGGTAAGAGTGTTCAAACCGGCAATGGAATACCTGGGACTAGCAGAGTTTCTTCCAAGGCGTAGAAAAACCAAGGTTTAGGCCATCCCGGGGAGATTAATCATTCAAAACAAATGTTTTTTCTAAATGGTCAAGGGCGGTTATTCAACATGCAGTCGAGAGAAATAGGGTCACCATACTGTATATGGAGAATATTCCTTCTGGCTGGCAACCATCAGATGTGTATCGCGAGATGTCAAAGGTTGGAAAAGTAATGGATATCTTCATCCCTGAGAAACTATCGTGGAGTAGTGTCAGATATGGATTTGTGCGGTTTGAGAATTTGGGTAACTCAAAGGCTCTGGTCGAAAAAATCAATAAATGATGCAATGGCATACTCAACGCCAAGATTGCAAGGAAAGGGAAGTATAAAGCTGGAGATGTTTTTGGCATTGCACCTAAGTTTGCTTTCAAAAATTCAGGCTGCTCTAGTCGATACAGAGTAGGTTTTTCTTTCTCTCAAGCCGTTCAGACGACTTTCGACAGGAAGAAAGAAGATGTTGTTCTAGGAGAGAAGCTATTCTATCAAACATAACATCTAAGGTCAAGCCCTTCTTGACCCTGATGAAACCGAAATGTTTGCCATTCCTTGCCAACTTCCTAGGAATGTAAATATCAACTATATCGCCCACCGGAGATAAATTTTGAAAGAACATCAGACACAGTCCAATTGAGAGGCAGATTCTCAACGGAGAGACTGAATAGTTGGTCATTTTTGATAGCTGCAGCAATATGGTTCCTGTTCCATTTAGAGAACGAAAGAGGTTTAGGCTGCAAAGGTGTGGTGTTTGGTTTGTCTTGGTGATGAGTCTGTATGGGTATTAGATGTATGGAGTGTGGATGACCACGGTTGGGGTGGAGGGGTTGTGCATAGGCAGGGTGTTGCTGGAAAGAGGTGGCCGGCGGGTAATGAAAGGCTGGGATGGTTGTTTGACGGGGAAGGCCAGGGGACATTTGGGAGAGGGTAGGGAGGGAGCGGGCCACCATGGTTTAGCAATAGGTATAGTTGTAACAGCCCGGGTAAAAATTTTGGATTTTTACCGGATTGTAAAAGTCTTTCTACAGTGATTTACCGGAAGAATTAATCTTGGGTAATTAATTTAAGGTAAATCGGGCGTTGTTTTTTGAAACCGAGGGTTTTTCCATGTTCGAGATTTTTCCGTGGATTTTTCGGGCCTAAGTCGGTATTTTTTTCGGGTCCCGGAATCTTCGGAAAATCACACCGGAAAATAACTAAGGGGGTATCAATTATTTTCTGGTCCGGACCGGACTCACTCCATAATGCAGACAAGCTGCATTATTGAAGGAATCACAGGTTTAACAGTATTATTACGTTCTATAAAAAGAAGAAGAAACCAGGAGAAGAGAGGAAGAGGAGAAGAAAAAGAAAAAGAGAGAAAAAGAAAAAGAGAGGAAAAGAAAAAAAAAAAGAGAAAAAGAAAAAAAGAGAGGAAAAAAAAGAAAAGAAAAAGGGAAAAAAAGAGAAAAGAAATAAAAAAACAAACAAACAAACGCAGAAAAAAAAATGAGAGAAGGGAAAAAAAAATAAGAAAAGAAAAGAGAGAAAAGAGGAAAAAAAAAGAATTTGAAATCGAAAAATTGGAAGAAAATAAGGAAAATAGAAAAAAAAAGAAATAAAAATGAAAAAAAAAGAAACGGTGAACAGTGCGTCACCCGAGCTCCTCCCTGCCACTGTTCACGCCGAACGCCTCCGCCACCGTTCGCCGCACCGCCCACACCATGGCCTTCCCCGTGACGTCGCCGACCTCCCGCAGCCCTTTCCTCCCGTCCCCGCTGCGAGTCACGCCGCCGAGAGCCGATGACCCGCGGCAAAACCCGCGAATCCGTCTTCCTCCGTGCCTGCATCTGCTCCAGCGCCGCCGCGCCTAGTTTTCCGGCCTCCTTCGCGTCGCCTTCATCCGCCGCACGCCCTGCCTCGTTCGCTTCTCTTCCTCGCGCTCTCGCCATCGACGCCAGCCGCTGCAACCCGAGGTGAGCAGATCCGGGTCGTGTTCGCTGGGTCGGGCTTTGGCAGGCCTGGGCTAGGCTGCTGCCTTGGTCTGGGCTGCACTGTTCATGGCCCAGTCCAGTTAAAAAAAAAAAGAAATAATATATATATATATATATATATATATATATTCATTTATTTTCTGGAATAAAATCATTTTTGGAAAGGGCTCAGATCCATAGTTTGCATTAGTGTCGCATACAGTGTTTTGTGAGTTATTAAGTCTTCCGCTGTGCATTATTTTTACTATTGTTGGGCCACTGGGCCGGTTATGTTGTTTTTGATGTTTTTATTTTGGGCTGTTGAGCCCGAGTTTCTGTTGTATACGCTGTATGCTGGGCTTGGTTTGGTTGGGTCGTCACAGTTCCGGCACGTGTTTACTATGTACAGTAAATACGGGTCGGGGCGTTTCATTTTGGTAGCGAAGCGGGCGTTAGGTCTTGTTGGGCAGTCTTTGTGTGTTTGTTGTTCCTGTTTGCATAGTTCGCTCCATTTATTTATTGTTTTATATCATTTTAGTTAGTGCATTATGGATCCAGTCAAGGGACGCCAGCTGTCGCAGAACATACACATAAGAGGTAATGATGCTACAAATAAGCGGAAATATAAATATTATTAATAATACTAATATTTTCATTACAAACATAAATATTACATTGAGATTTTATAAAATAAAAATACATTCATCGCCTTGGAACGACGTTGACCCTGAAGCTGTTGGGGTCATTGTTGATGTTGACCGTGATGTTGTCGCTCCACCAAAACCACTTGCCGCCCCTGTTGTCCTGGTCAGGAAGCTCAAACCGGTTTGCTTGAGGGAACCGGAGTGGGATGAGACCCTGATCGTCTTCAGGTTGCCACTGGGTCTCCGTGAGAAGAACCATGTTGGGCTTGTACTGGTTCTTCAGGTCCTTTAGGGTACGCGAGAACTCCTGGGAACGCCTAGCGACTCCTCTATAGTTCCACACCAGTAGTCGGGCCTTTGGCCAAGTTACGGGTAACCGAGTGACTCTGGGCATGCTTTGGGCAGTCATCGAGAGCTATTAGTAGGTGCCTTGATCCAGGAAGTGGCAAGTGGACTCTAGGTTGAACTCCTGAAGTCTTTCAGAAATGAAAAACATCATGGAGTTGGTCGAGCCGTAGTAGGAGGTCCTCAGGGTACCTTGGTCCTCTAGGAAGAACGTCTCTTCCATGGGAGTGACGAAGAACCTCGATGAGTAGAGTTCGTCGACGAAGACTAGACGTGGCATTCTGCCGAGCTCGTTCGGTAGTTCCTCTGGATGCTCGTTGATCATGCTATAGGCCAGTCGGTTTCTTCTGCCTAGATTGGCACCTTCGACGAAGAAGACAGATGACGGAGCAGGCATTGTGTTTTGGACGCGTTGGTGTTTTGTTTTTCCTGAGTTTTGAGGTTTCTTTGCCTGAGCATTTGTTTGCTTTAAGATGCTTTTGATGATTTGCTTCTCACTGCACTGTCTTTTATACTCTTATGGGGAGCGTGATTACTGCTTTCGATTTTCAAGATTCTGCTTTTTGAAATTTTTTCCGTTGCTTCATTTATTGCTTCGTTACTTTACACGTTTTTCGGGCTACAAATGCTAGTGTTTTTCAGCCCTTTTCCTTCTCGCGATTTTCTTACGCCCTGGCTACCTTGGCGTTTCTTTTTATGACTCTTCCTTGCATCTTTTATCACATGCATCCGTGACCGTTGTGGCTAGACTGGTGGGACCGTACCTCGAGTAGAGTGCATGTGCGACAAGCTTACACCTGTTCGGACATCGTGGAGGGATACGAGACTTGACAGACGTTTTTGGCTCATGCGGAATTCGTGAACAAGTGGGTATCGTTTCTTTCGAGGGACACAGGAAGTTCTCGTGATCATCGCCTTGCAAGTTAACGGACGTCTTTTCGCGAGGAAACCGACGTCACCGTTAGCTTCGTATGTTACGTTTCTTGGTTCGAGGGTGTTTACGTCCGATACGAGCGCCGATCATGAAAACATGTTTTTGTTTTAGTTTCTTTATGTTTTGATTTTGTTAAACGAGTTTTGTTTTTAATTTCTTTATGTTTGATTTTATATCCTTATTATTAATTTTTGTTTTGCTTTGAGATGTTTTGATTTTCTGTTTAACATAAGACTTTGTAATATAAGAATTTTGATTTAAAAAGAAAGCTTATTTTATTTAATTCATAACAGTTTTACAACAGGAGAAGAAGTACTCTATGGAGCTACTTGCTTCTCTAGGTCTTTTACAAGTTTTTGGACGTTTTTCATATGGGGGAAGAGCTCTGCGCACGCCAATTCCATCTGCATCACCGTCGAGCTGATCTTCTTCAGTGAGACGTTCAGCTGCGTCAGAGTCTGCTGCGGAGTGCTGCTTTCAGCAGTTGCCTTGCCTTTCCGATCCTCAGCTTCTTTGCCAGCACGCTTCTTTCGCCGTCTGCTGGGGACGACCATGTGTTCTTTCAGACCGACGATGTTCGTCTTGAAGCGCTTCTTCGGAGGTTCTTCATCGGAGCTTGTCGGGAAACCAGTGCCGCCGATATAGCTGTTGTCCTCGGAGTCAGAGGTAGTACGAGATCGGATTGGAGAGTCCATGACTGTGTGTGAATATGCCAGTCATGAGGTTTTGTTCTTATAGAGGACGAGATGTCGCTTAAGGGTATAAGCGGTATCTCGCTTTGAGTTTGGACACCTGGCAGAGTGTGCCAGAAGCTTACCGTGGTAGGACCCACGGATAAGACGGAATTTCGAGGACGAAATTCTTTTTAAGGTGGGTAAACTGTAACAACCCGGGTAAAAATTTTGGATTTTTACCGGACTGTAAAAGTCTTTCTACAGTGATTTACCGGAAGAATTAATCTTGGGTAATTAATTCAAGGTAAATCGGGCGTTGTTTTTCGAAACTGAGGGTTTTCCCGCGCTCGAGATTTTTCCGTGGATTTTTCGGGCTTAAGTCGGTATTTTTTTCGGGTCCCGGAATCTTCGGAAAATCACACCGGAAAATAACTAAGGGGATATCAGTTATTTTCTGCTCCGGACCGGACTCGCTCCACAATGCAGACAAGCTGCATTATTGAAGGAATCACAGGTTTAACAGTATTATTACGTTCTATAAAAAGAAGAAGAAACCAGGAGAAGAAAAAAAAGAGAGAAAAAGAAAAAAAGAGGAAAAGAAAAAAAAGAGAGAAAGAAAAAAAGAGAGAAAAAAAGAAAAAAAAGGAAAAGAAAAAGAGAAAAGAAATTAAAAAAAAACAAACAAACAAATGCAGAAAAAAAATAATGAGAGAAGGGAAGAAAAAAAATAAGAAAAGAAAAGAGAGAAAAGAGGAAAAAAAAAGAAATTGAAATCGGAAAATTGGAAGAAAATAAGGAAAATAGAAAAAAAAGAAAGAAAAATGGAAAAAAAAGAAACGTTGAACAGTGCGTCACCCGAGCTCCTCCCTGCCACTGTTCACGCCGAACGCCTCCGCGCCGCCGTTCGCCGCACCGCCCACACCATGGCCTTTCCCGTGACGTCGCCGACCTCCCGCAGCCCTTTCCTCCCGTCCCCGCTGCGAGACGCGCCGCCGAGCGCCGTTGACCCGCGGATCCGTCATCCTCCGTGCCTGCATCTGCTCCAGCGCCGCCGCGCCCAGTTTTCCAGCCACCTTCGCGTCGCCTTCATCCGCCGCACGCCCTGCCTCGTTCGCTTCTCTTCCTCGCGCTCTCGCCGTCGACGCCAGCCGCTGCAACCCGAGGTGAGCAGATCCGGGTTTGTTGACCCGCGCGCATGGTCGGGTCGTGTTCGCTGGGTCGGGCTATGAGCTGTGCTGGGCCGGGCCTTGGCAGGCCTGGGCTGGGCTGCTGCCTTGGTCTGAGCCGCACTGTTCATGGCCCATTCTAGTTAAAAAAAAGAAATAATATATATATATATATATTCATTTATTTTCTGGAATAAAATCATTTTTGGGAAAAAAATATATATTATTCTGAGAAAAATATAAAAGGTTTTAATTATAGTGTTTTGGAATATATGTGTATATATATACATATATTCCTTGATTCCTTGAAAATTAAAATAACTATGTTTGTTTGAAAAATTAATATTATGGTTATTTGGAAAAGATATGTATTATGAAAATATTTTCTGTAATATTATATAAATATGTTATTATTTCTAGAAAAATATATATACATGTATAATTATTTTCTTTTTGAAAATAATATTATGGTAAATAAATTTTATGAAATTATTCTGGAAAATACATATATATGATATAATTTCTAGAAAAATTATATTGTTATTATTTTGGAAGACAAAGTATAATTATTTTATGAAAATATTTTGAAAAGGATTCTATTAAAGTATGGTACCGAAATTATATTCGGATATACGTATGGTATAATATTTTCGGTAAAAGATGATAATAAAAGATATGTAACCGGGATGGGTTATTTCGCAGTTCTGGCATCATAGTATACCGATTATGTGCATTTATGTGTATATATTGTTTTGTTGTATAGGTTCGGATATCGGGCAGTTTCCCGAGGAGCCGGCTTCGGACCGGACATTGTCTTCGGAGTTGAGTAATCGACCAAGGTGAGGATGGATTTCCTTCATTATGTGCCTATATTACTCGGTTGTTGTGTTGATGGTTATTGCACTGTTGAGTATTGCGTTTGCTGTGGTTTGGTTCGGGATGTTTATCCCAGTGTCCTGGTTGTTTTTGGGTGTCGATTGATGTGTCTTTTGGTAATAAGTATAATGGATTAAATAATGAAATGTGATAAGGAAGTCGATCCTCGTGTTTTGGATGGGATATCTATCCCGGTATTTTGGTTAAGGATGTTGATCCTGTTAGTAATATGCCCAAAAGCCAATCATGGATGTTTATTTATAGTCATGTACATACACTTTAAGGTTATTCCAATAAGTATCGTTTATGAGATAAACGCTTGCACATACTTATAACCCTAGAATATTTCATATTCTTAAATGTCCCTAGTCGATTGTTATTATGGATGGGTTGTAATAATAAATCAAGACTAGCGTATGTT
>JAKUCV010007200.1:2867-20087 GCA_028386065.3 Turnera subulata
TGTTGGGAAAACTACAAAAGATTCGCGAATAAAATAAAAGAGGCACAAGAATTTAACGTGGTTCGGCCTTAATCTTGCCTACGTCCACGGACTTCAAATCTTCCACTAATATAAAATATTAGTACAAAAGAACCTCTTAATAAAATCTACCCACAAAAGTGTTTCCCAAAAATACCAAAGTATTTTTTCTACTATTTGTCACTCCAAATTTAGGAGGGGACTAAGAAAAATATTGGATATATTTTTCTTCCTATTCCCTTCTCTCCCTCCTCTCTCTCTCTCCCACTCTCCTTCTCTTCCTTTTATTTCTGGGTGGGATGGGATACCTCTACATTGAAAAACCAAGCCTATTTAAAGGCTTTTAATCGTGTTAAAATTGTGTTAGGCTGCCTACCTCTGCCTAACATTCCTAACTCTTCTATTTTTTTATTATTTTCTTTTTCTTCCTTCAAACCGTGTCTGCTCCATTGGCTAACAAATTTGACCATTAATTTGGTTCAAACCCAACACTTTTTTGGGTGTTCGTATCTGTTGGGATTCCACGTGGCTGGTCCTGGTGACATTTTGTGTCTAGATTAAGATGTGTTAATTAAGCTTTAAACAACACTGGCCGCGCATAGTTAACCAAAGGGTTTAAAAGATTTTTTGCGCGGGGTTAGCTGTGTTAACATTCAAAGGATAACACTGGCCAAGAGATTTTACTTCATTTGATAATACTACCTTGAATTGTTTAACTAAACACGATATAATGCAAATTTTGGAATTAATTCTCAACCAATTTTGCCCATCTTCGATTATTTTGCATCACTAATCTAGCATCCTCTATTTTTGGTTAATTGTTTATAGTTAATCGAGTCCTAATCCTCATAAAAAACATAACTCCTTCGTATCTTAGATTTGTTTGTCTCTTGCGCGAAAGCAAAATATTGCGCGAATGTGGTTGTACGGTTTTTACTCTAAATTCCATGTGAAAACTGTAGCCCGGCCTTCAGGCCACCTTGGCCCAAGTAATAAACTGCATGTAATTTGCAGAAAAAATAGTACTGTACTATTTTTGTGCACATAAATACATGGTTAGTGGACAACACCACTCCGGGTTTCCTTGCTTATAGTTGATTATGGACCCCTCTCTAGCATGATAATTAAGAAATGATGAATAGGTTGCTGTCATTTTCGATTCCTTGTTGTAGCCATGAAAAATCTGGCTTTCTGGATTGAAAGCTTTAAAAAGTTTTAAGACAAAATGTGTGTTACTGATAAAGGCACCATATCTCTCCGTATCCGATATCTCACTCCCTGAAAAGGTTAAAATCTAGGAAAGTTAGCCTTTTCATTTCCTTCTTTCCATTTTAAAGCCTACCAATTAAAACCATCAAGTTAGACAAAAGCTTGCTTAATGATAGTTATACAGTACACCAGTCATATCTCATTACCACTAATCCTATGAATTGTAGTATATCCAAGACCTGGGCTCCTAATCAAACCCACATACACCAGTCATATACGTACGCAAACTAGCTAGCAAAAAAAGAAGAAGAAACTCATTAGTTGATGCAAAAGTTATGAATATTTCTTTAATTTCCATTGTGCATTTTAGCCAACACGTGCTTTGTGCATTGGCACTAAGCTGTTCAATAATTCTATATGTCATATTAGTTCCACTCAGTCTTGTACATTGTACTAACAATTATAGTGGAGCAATAAGGTGCATTAGCAAAGGAGGAATTAATGCTCGTTTTATAAATGTGTTCTTATCAATAATCAGCTAGATTCCTTCCCCTCTACATAAGAAACGAAGCTGAACTGAAAACAACACAATTTAAAACTACGTGTAGAACACCGGCCAACATGCCGATTATTGTAGTGACAAATAAATTAGTGTCCATCACATGCGGTGTCCTAAGAAACATGATTGATCAGTTTGTCCTTTAAGTACAACATCACTCAAGTATTAAGAAAAGAAAATGCTTAGTTTTTTTTTTGCAAGAACCTTACTTTTTAAGCAAACATTAAGGTCAAAACTGGTCGGTGAAGTTGTTTTCTCCTTGTTTGTACCCACCTAGAAACTTATCAAACTGCCGCCGCCTATAACAAGGACGACTTCTTTACTACAAAGTCACATGCCTTGGTGCAATGACAAAATGGAATTCTTTTAAAATGTCGTGGATTGGATACATCATAGGATTGGGTCCTGTCTCTGTGATTGTCGGCAGCTGATAACTTGGGCTTGATAGGCCCACTAAGCTGCATTGGACCTTGAGACCCACTATTGCCTTTTAATTCCTACATCCAAATCCAAAGTTATCATCATAGAGAAAAGGAGATGCCAAGGTCCAAAGGAAACCTACGCATGACACCATCCATACTGGATTCCCGTTTTCTGTGAATTCAACCCTCGCTGCAAAGCTTACCTGAGGCCATATTGGGCCGGTTTTTGTCTTAGAAGTAAGCTCTGTGGCGCCAGAGCCCACTTGATTCTCCTCTAGGTAAACCTTTTCCACAAGATGAGAATTTGTCACCTGTTCATCTACAACCTCACGAGGGTCGAGTGGCCTACATCAATATTATTATTACCATACACGTTATGTCTCGTTTTAGTAATAATGGGGCTATGCTCGCAAACAATCCTTTTCGTTTTCCTGTCTATATCCATGGAATATCTGTGCTCAGCGTTTTTTCTCCCATATTTTAATGAAAGCAGACTAAATCATGAGATGAACCAAAACTAACCCTTCCTTTCTTTTTACCCTCCCCCTTCTCGTGCTTAACAATACACGCATGATTTTGGGCCTTTGGCATTTGGGTGGGGTAGTTAAACCAAAACAACAAGTATGCACAACTAAATAATGGAATAGAAACACAGATGTTGCCCTGAAAATGGCAACTAAAGGGAATGATTCCCAATCCTTTCCCAGCATGATCCTTCCATGCAGACCCCACACTCTAGTTCCTCTTCTGGGTTCTGATCCATAATAGCTTCATTGACCGCAGCTGACCATCACATTCACACGAGGCTGAATTTTCCAAACTAAAAGTGGCAATTTAAAAAAAAAATATTAAGAGAAGGAAAGGTGTTGGGGCTTAAAAATGAGCCACTAAAACAAACTTTCTTTTGAACTAAGAAAACTCTTGTTTTTGGACTGGAGTGATGAAGCGAAACACTTCAACAAAATCTTAAAAACCTTATCAACAACAATTACTACTAATTAACACCAGAAATTTCATTTTATGACACGCTTCACTTAACGCTGTAATTAAAAAAAAAAAAGAGAGAGAGATTATCATGGGAAAGTCTAGAACCCGGGGGGCCCACTTTCCCGTTACGGGCTTCTTCTCTTTCATTCGTTGCTGTTTTTGTTGTTACTTTTTTGCCTTTTCTCCTCCAGAATTGTCCCCGAAGTTAACACACTTATTTTTGGCAACCAAAACACACGACTCATTTATTAATTTTCCATCATTACATCGAATAATACATAAACCCAAAACTTTTTTTTTTCCCAGAATTACTAAACCAACCGTGCCAAAAAAATGAAAACCCCTCCGGTTTAAAAAAAATCGCCGGATTTTTTTTTTTTTTTTTGCCATAAGAGGAAGGAAAAATTTCCTGATTGGAATTGGCGGCGGGCACACAAAGGAGGAGGAGGAGGAGGAGACAAGACAAAGACAGTTAGACACATATGTATTTGTATGATAGAGGCGGTGGTAGTGGTAATAATAATAAGAGGAGTATATATAGTAACGGTAAGCAGCAACGTGTAGATGCATGTCGGGGGATTAACGGTGGATCTGAATTCGCTGCTTCAGTTTATATTCACGGCGTTCCTCATAGCCTGGGCTATGCTTCACTTAGTGAAGAACACGGCTTCCAAGTACTTTGAAGTCGACGCCAGCTTCGAAGGCAGCGGCGGCGGCGTTAGTCACCACGACCCAATGCCTCTCCCGTCCGAGCCCTCCCGTTGTGCCAATTGCGACGCCGCCGGCGTCAAGCAATGCTCTCGTTGCAAATCCGTCAAATACTGGTACTTTCTCCTCTTCTTCTTCTTTTTTTTTTTGACAAATTTTTCAATAATTGAGAATTTATTGGGTTCTGTCTTGTCGGATTCTTCACTGTTATTTCTTTAACTTTCTTAGTGACTGATTTATTGTGGTAACCAATAATCGAAGAGGGTTAATCGTTGTTATAAGATTGGCTGAACACTGAATTATTTTGGCAATTGCAAGAATATAAGTTAGCTTTTAATCGAGGGGATTTAGCTTTTCGTAATTGTTGGATTCTTTACTGTTTTTTCTTTAGCTTTCTTAGGCAATTGTTAAGGTCTGAGCTTTTTAGTGATTGATTTCTCGGGTAACCAATAATCAAAGAGGGTTAATTGCTATTCTAAGATTGGCTGAATAGATTGAATTATTTGCCAACTGAACGAAAAGGAGTTGGTTTTTATCGAGGGAATTTAGGTTTTTGGCATTTTTGAAGTGTGCGTTTTCTAAAGATTGAATCTTGATTCTCTCCTATAGCTCGGTGAGATGCCAACAAGCGCACTGGAAGTCTGGGCATAATTCCAAATGTAAACCCAATTTAAAACAGACCACGAAAAGTCTTTCTTCTTCTGGTATTGCACTTCTTCCTTCCAGCAGCAGGTCTAAGCCCGTAAAGAAGCCGGGAGAGGTATGTGTTTATATGATTTTGGCCTTTTATTGGAGAGGAACTAGGGCTGGATTGATCGGTTTTGGATTTTCTCCTTTGAGAGAGAGCATTGATGTATCCTTCCATTTTCAGGTACTTTTCCCGTATGATGAATTTATTAGACTTTACAACTCGGACAAACCGGGATTTCCGCCTTGTGGGCTCTTAAATTGTGGAAACAGGTTCTTGACTTTGACGCCTATTCTGCTGCATTTCTTTTGTCTATTAGTTCATAAAATGTCAAATCGTGAATGCAGAATTATGAATAGTCATGTTCGTCTCTTGTATGATTTCTTATATTCATTCTTCTCTTTTTCAACAGTTGTTTTGCCAATGTGGTTTTGCAATGTCTCACATACACGCGGCCGCTTGTTGCCTACTTATTGGAGGGAGGTCACCGAGGAGAATGTAAGTTTAGAAATTTAAAATCTCTGTGCCTGTTTTATTTTCTTTTTCCAGAGGAGCTCGGACAACTTCTTACTATCGTTAGTTTTAATGTGTTTATTCTTCAGGCAGGCGTGATGACTGGTGTTTTCTATGTGCATTTCAAGCTCACGTGGAAAGAGCAACCCGGGATTCGCAACCCTTCTCACCGATCAATATACTTTCTCGTTTACCTAATATTGGTGGCAATCTCGGTTATGGAAGACAGGAGGATGCTCATGAGTTTATGAGGTTTGTATTATTTCCGTCCAATTCAAATTCCTATGCCTTTTGATAGCCATCTTCTGTGCGATTCTGGAAAGGAAAGAAAAAATTGGCTTCTATTTGTGCTTTATAACGTCCAGTGTAATCAATTTTTCTACACATTGTAGGTTTGCCATTGACACAATGCAGTCAGTGTGTCTCGATGAATTTGGTGGTGAAAAAGCTGTTGATCCGGCTACACAAGAGACAACCCTTATTCAGCATATATTTGGCGGTCATTTACAATCTAAGGTAATATGCCTCCCATTATGCTAAAGCCAATAGCTGTTTTCCTAGTTGAACATAGGACATAACAGGTGAAGATTTGGGACTAGGTTTCAGAATGATTAGGAAGAAATAGATGAACAGACAATAGAAATTGAATGGAATAGAGAATAAAATTAAAGAACTAGGATAGAGCTACTTAATGTTTAGGAATTGCACCTGGTGAAAAGCCTCAGACTTTCATGAACGTATCATATTATTCCCTTGAAGAAATAGACTCACGTCTGCTCTTTTACTTACCAAATATCGACTGACTTCAACAACAGCAGGCTTGCATGCCTTACGTTAGCTAGAACTAAAGAAGAGAGGACTCTGAAGGAAATAGGATCCTAATTATTTACCCAATAAAAACTAATTAAAGGCCTTGTAGAACAAGGAGACTGATTACCATAAATAAAACATAAAATAAAGACTAACCTTAAGACGCTTGCAGATTCTATCGACACTTCCTAGGAAGTAACTTAGTTCTCTTCTGCATCAATTTCATTTATGTGGGTGCATCTTGAGAATTTCTTGTCCCTGTTCCCTGTCACAATGGTGTTTATTTTCCCCCTCCACAATGCATTGATATCTACACACCTGGAAAGTAGCATATGCCAAGCTAGAGCGACTTCATGATTTTCTTTTCTTCTGCTTGTACCATTCCATCCCACACAATTTATCAGTGGGAAAATGAATCAACATTTTGCTGCAAAACACTAGATTGGTTGTGCTATAGCTTTGTTGTTGTCTTGACATGATTCGCCATTCTCCTTTGATATCTGTAGGTGATATGCACAAGCTGCAACAAGGAATCGGACCAGTTTGAAAACATGATGGATTTAACCGTTGAAATACATGGGGATGCTACATCCTTGGAGAAATGCCTAGATCAGTTTACAGCCAAGGAGTGGCTGCATGGTGAAAATATGTACAAATGTGATGGGTATGTCTGGCTCATTTACATTTCAAGTTATGTCCTGTTACCATTTGTTCATATATGGTTCTCTACCGCTGGCTATGCAAGTTAAGCACAGAGTCTCTTGAGCATAATTTTTGTGATAAATTTTCTGTCCATGTTTGTCGTCCATATTTGAGCTTTAGCTAGGGCTTTGCAAGTAGATTTTACATATGAAATTTTTTTGCCAGTCGGTGAGACTCGTTTTCCTATGATGTTACCTTGCTTCTTAGCAAAGAAAGAGCACCTGAGAGTTGAAGAGATGAGAATTGCTAGTCCGTGTGGAGAATAGAATTGATATTGTTATTTTCTTGCTTATGTAGTAAAATGGAGTGCTGATACCTTGTGCAAATTCAGCTCTAACCAACACCTAGTAATTGGTTACCTTGAGCAACACTTCAAATGGGTTCCCGATTCTTCCTGTTTCTTTGATTGCTGGGTTTTGTTATTGAGAAAAGGGTGCAAATCAATTCTGAGACTAGGTCCAATTACGCATATGTTACAGGTGCAACGGCTATGTCAAGGCATGGAAACGTCTTACAATTCGGCGAGCTCCAAATATTCTTACAATTGCTTTAAAACGATTTCAGGTCTGAACTGAAGAATCTTTTACTAATACTGTTTTAGCTTTTTAGATACAGTGTTGAGTTAAAATACTGTTATTTTCTTAAACATCAATGTTTGTGATTATTCTTTTTCTTTTTTTTCATTTTGATCAAATGTTTGTGATTATTCTAATGTTAAACGTTTACACACTGAAAACCTGTATGGGCAAAATTTTGCAGAGTGGGAGGTTTGGGAAGCTTAATAAAAGGGTAACTTTCCCTGAGACGTTAGATCTTACCCCCTACATGAGTGAAGGAGGGGATGGCACGGACATATACAGGCTGTATGCAGTTGTAGTCCATGTGGACATGCTAAATGCATCATTTTTTGGGCATTACATCTGCTATACCAAGGACTTCTTTGGAAACTGGTATAGAATCGATGACTGTAAGGTAGAAACTCTTATGCCTGCCCTGTGCATTCTTCCTTTCTTCCTGGCTGTTAATGTTTGTGCCTTTGAAAACTTCTATTGTAATACCTTGTGTGATTTTTACAACCCGTGATTTCTAAAAACATCTTAGTTTTGCTTGTTTCTTTATTTTGTAGCTAATATCTGAAACAATAATCTTCTTTAGAAAAATTCCTTCATCATAAGAACATTTTAATTTTGCTTGTTTCTTTATTTTATAGCTATTCTGTAGTATGGTTATCTGATTCAGAAAGTTAGTTCATCACAAAGTTACTTTGTTAAAGGCAACCATCTAGTCATAAGTAATGTTTGCTAGTCCTACAAGTAATGTGATGTGATCAAAACCATGATTAGTTTGATTTCGTGTAGAAGGCTGGCAACCATCACCTATTGATAGAGATCCAGCATCTCTCGGCAATTTGACTATAGATGCCTACGTATGATGAAATATATGTCCACTGATTGAATAACACTACAGGATAGTATCATGTGCAAATGGGAGAGTTGGGTTAGGGTTTTGTTTCTAAATCCTTGTGAAGGACAGCAAACATCAGGAAACTTCAGTTTATAGGATCCTGCCTATGATGGTTCATTCACCTTCCACACAAGACAAACATACATTCACACATGCTTTTAATATTAAAGTATTATGCATAAAATGCTCTTGAGCTTAGTTTCTGGCTGTTGTTATGACTTGTTACAGGTCGCAAAGGTTAAATTGGACGAGGTGCTCTCTCAGGGAGCATATATGCTTTTATACAACAGGTATAGTCTAGGTTCTGCTAAAGGTTTTGTGTTATGAGAGTTTTGGACATGTGTCTTTATTTTCATAATATATTTGCTTGGGAAAAGAGTGCCACTGCTTGGTCACATGATCTCCTTTCTGTTGTTTGTTTCATAATTTATTTTGCAAATAAATGCAGTTGGCTAATACATGAACATTTCAAACGATTGTTAGGAATGGGGAGAAATATTGGCATACTTAAAACTTGTGTATTTTATCAGTTTTTTTGCTGAACCAATGTTGAAATTTCTTGGTATTTGTAGTGCTCCGGAATCGATGCTTTAAGGGCCTATAAGTAAGCCATTGCTAAAAAAATGTTTCTCTGGTTGTGAATCTTCCTCTTTCTTACTCCAATTTAAAGCTGTGATCTGTCGCATGAATTTTCAAATGGTTGTATCGTATTGCGGAAAACATGACTGCATGTTGAATCAACAGCTTTTGTTTGATCATTGGTTTCTTTGACTTAGTATACAAGAACAAAGCACGTCATATACGCCTCATTGCTTTTGTTATATACTGGTTGTAGATTTCTTTTTCATGTTTCCTGTTGTGGTGGTTGTGCCTAATGGTTTTGTTTGCCCTGATGTTTTGCAGGGTTTCGGTTCGTCCTTCTTGTCTTCGAGTTGTTGAACCTCTGAAGGAGAAGCATTCAACGCCAACATTGGGATCAGAGACTAGCACAGAGAAACCCGAAGGCATCCAAGTTTTGGGATCAGCTGATACCATGAGCAGTTCTAGATCACCCATACAATCTGATAATAGTCTTGAAGTTGCAAGAGAGCCTTTGGTGGATGTGGCAAATGCCATCTCAAGCTCTGGCGTTCCAAAGGGTGTCTCTTGTGAAAATGGGAGGTCTTTTAGAGTTGCTGTCGAAGAAGACGAGATTTATGCTATGGATATAGATTCGCCTACTTCCAGTAAATGCACATCAGCTGAACATGCGTCATTTGCATTCAATATCGGAGCTACGAGTGATGATCCTCAGAGAAGAAACGGGATTGTTTGTGATTCAACTCCATCACATGTGAACGGGGTTTCTAGTCATGTGAATGATTTGTCCGCTGCAACCGATTCCTCGTCTGTTCCGGTAGAGTATTCAAGTGTCAGAGACCTGGTTAATTCCGAACCCAGTTCTGGTTTTGTGAAGGATGCCAAAGCTAACGGTGCCATTGTAAAGAATAATACGGAAGCTAATGGCACGATCGTGAAGGATGTGAAAGTTAATGGTGGCATTGTAAATGATATTGAAGATAGCGCCATATTTGAAGAAGACATGGAAGTTGACAGCAGTATCCATCCATTTTCATATGAAGCTACTCACAATCTAAAGCCTGCGGGAAATGGAGAAATAACAGAGGGTTACTAATAACAGGGTTCACCATCCTACTAATTGTTTCTTATATACAATATCTCTGATTGATCCCTTCATCAAAGGAAAGTTTTGGGTTGGGAAGTTCTTAATCCGGGGTTTTACTATTTGCAGAAACCTCGGATTCTATTTGTAACAATGGTAGATGGAGCCTTATCCATGACAGGGCACAAGGATGTCTGTTATTTTCTTCACCTTTTTTTCTTCTCATTTATTCAACTCCTTGTAGTCATAGATGAAGCAGCATAATTGGAAGTAGTAGTACCCCCATAGAAGGATTCCGTTCTTCCCGTTTTCTCTTAGCGCGTTTCGTGTTTGGAGTGATTAAGGCTTTACAGGAGGTAGAAATTCTTACAATCTTCGTCTTGATTGATTAGTCTGAAACTGGGCCGAGCCCATGGGGCACCATGGAGTAACTGATGGATCGTATCTAATAACTCAAGCTAATAAACTTTGTAATGACAATCAATCATTCATTAATTAACTTCACAATGCCATGATTTTGTAGCAAGCGGCGTGTGCTTTTCCTTTTGTCAAAAAAAAAAAAAAAAGATTAACTTCATAATGAATATTAATCAATTGTGTCAAAACAAAATCAATTAAACTAAGTAGAAAAGAAATGAGAAAACTAAGATAATCGATAATAGAGAAATTAAGATCATAATTAAGCTTGGGAGCCGGGAAATTTTAAAAAAAAAAACATATGATACTTAAAAAAAAATATATATAAAAATCCAACAACTAGTAGTAAAAAAGGAGAGGGTAGAGCTTAGCGTAAACCAGTCGTGTGTGTCCCACGAGAGGCGCGCAATGATGGATGGATGGATCCAAATAAGGGAAGGGAAGGGAGGCAGCATTTGATGCTTGCTCTCATCCGATCGCGGAAAATGGCTTTGCGTTTGCATGCGGTTTCCCTCTCATCGCCAGCTGTTCGTCTCCCCGATTTTTTAATTATTATTGTTCCATCAACTACTAATCACTCCTCTCCATTATCACACGCTACCCCCATCTTCTTCCAATAATAATAAAAAAAAGAGGCTAAAACCCCCAATCTCTTGATCCAAAAACCACTGATTCAGTGATTCTTCTTCTCACTTCCTTCTTTTAAAAGACTCTGCTACCATGTAACTGACTGCAGAGTAATTAGACACACACACACACACACTTACTGTTTTATTTATCAGGTGAAAATCTCTTCTTAATTAAGAACTGTTATTGATCCACCATTTATTCGAGCTGGGTTTTAATTAATCCAACATCTCTCGACTTTGGACCAGGGTTAATTATGGTCTGCATCTGAATCGCGACTGTTTTTTAGCAGAATTTGCAGTTCAGTTATGTGATTGGATTTGTCGGGGGCGAGATTGTTCTTTTAGCCGTTTAACGAGACTGCGAAATTGGGTTTTCAATTACTTTGTGATTTTAACGGCAATGGAGAACCGCGTCGATGCAGAAGCTAGCTCCCTTTTGAGGTATTAAAGGCATTTTCTTTTTTGTGTTTCTGTTCTCTAGATTTGAATTTAAATGTCCCTCGGGAAATTACTTTGCATGCCATTCATTATATGTATGTCACTTTATCTTCTTCAAGTTTTTCTACTAATTGATTTATAGCTGGACCGTGACTTGAGGGTTTTGATTATGCATGGATGCAGTCTGTTTGCCGCTGTGTCGTATGGGATTGCTTCAATGGCAATGGTTTTTATCAACAAAGCAATCATCATGCAGTATGCACATTCAATGACCCTTCTTACCGTGCAGGTATTAATCTCTCAGAGTCAAGATATTGTCTTTAGTCTTACTCCGGTGTGTTTTTTGGTTTGTGATAATGTGGATAATGATGCGTGCTCAATCTGTTTCTTTCTTTTTTTTTCCTTCCCATTTTTAGCAATTGGCGACGGCTTTGCTTATACACTTTGGCCGACAAACCGGACATACGAAGGGCCGGGAAGTAGATATGCAAACGGCTAGAAGACTACTTCCCGTTTCTCTATTCTACAATGCTAATGTGGCTTTTGCGTTGGCAAGCTTGAAAGGGGTCAATATCCCTATGTATATTGCAATCAAGAGACTCACCCCGCTTGCTGTGCTTATTGCTGGTTTCTTTACAGGAAAGGGAAAGCCTTCAACACAGGTTTGTGATGGCATTTTGTTTCAATTGGATCTTTTGAAAATTTTTTCCTTTATTTAGATGTTTCGAAGCACAGTATTCAAATTTGTGAAATGACTGGTCCTGTCATATTTCAGGTTACTCTTTCAGTGCTATTGACTGCTGCTGGAGTTCTTATAGCTGCACTTGGCGATTTTTCCTTTGACCTTTTTGGATATGGCCTGGCCCTTATCTCTGTTTTTTTCCAGGTTTGCTATCAAGTTGTTATTTTCTTATGGATCTGAGGCAGTAGCATCGTTCTTTGCTTACTAATGCAGTTGTTTTGTATGGAAATGCAGACAATGTACCTCGTTTTGGTGGAGAAGTCTGGTGCAGAGGATGGGCTCTCTTCAATTGAGATAATGTTTTATAACAGCTTTTTGTCTCTTCCATTTTTGGGATTTCTCATCATAATTACTGGAGAATTTCCAAATTCGTTATCATTATTATTTGCAAAGGTGAGAATCCTTGTCCATTTGTTTCAATCAGAATTCTTACTGATTGCATTAGAGATATACATGTTCATGTTGTAAAGTGAAGCCTCTGCTTGGCACATTGTTCTTGCATAGACTGTTTCCCGTAGTTGCCTTGGAATTTGGAACTGTAAACTTCATTCAAATCATTTGGACAATGTCAATAAGTAGCTTATATTTTGTTGGGACTTCGACATATTTCAAGTTCATTTTCTGATTTGTGGTCCCATCAACTCGGAAACTGCAAAGCAATCTTCATGGCTAATTATTGGGACTTCCTAACTGTTTAGGACTGAAACTTTGATGTGATTCAGAAAGCAAAGCAATCTTAATGGCTATGGTAATATGTGCACCTGTTTTTTTAGTGGTTCATGTATGGTAGCCATCTAATGTGACATTTAGTTTTGGAGCAAAACAAAATTGCTTCTCTGTTTATGTTTTAACACATGCATCCATTTAAATATGATGGTTTAAGATAAAGGTTTATATTTAGTTGAAGTTTCAACCCCATGCCCTTGCACTTAGCTTCACTTCAGCCACATCAGGCAAGTAAATCATCAAGGCCCCTAGATGGACAGGTTAGTTGTTCATTGGTTAACCTCATAAATGGTTTTCCTTGTTTTATTTTACTTTCCTTTGAATTGCTCTAAAGCAAGTCAACCATGGGCTGATGATCAATCTTTGTTACTCTATAGATAGTATTAGAAAGAGAGCTATTATATCAGGGATAGCCAATTTGTGTGTGCTAGTAAAGTTAGGAGTCACCATATCGAGGCAGAGTACCACAAGAAATTACACTTTCAATGGGATTCCTCGTTCTATTGATTCAATGCCATACCTAAAGAACATAGATATTATTGAATATCCTTAGAATTGTAAAGGGAAAGAATGTCGTTTTTCTTTGTAATTGATTTAATGATGGCATATTGGTTGATGTTTCTATGCAGAGTTTGTGCTTGTCATTTTAACTCAAATGTTGCATTCATTTTTAGTGCAATAGGTTTTGCCTGATACAGCTAGTGGAATGTAGCACTCTTCTCAATATGTGTATGTCTTGGGATTTCTAACTGTGAAATCTGTTTATAATTGCAGAGTAATTCTTTATCATTTTTGGTGATCTTCATTCTTTCATTGGTGATGGGCATTGTTCTCAACTATACAATGTTCCTCTGTACCATAGTCAACTCTGCCTTAACAACAACCATAGTGGGGGTGCTGAAAGGTGTTGGGTCCACGGTAAGTGCTGAGAGTTTTCCTGTCTATAGACCACGTGATATTTTGCATCTGACATTGAGATTTTGGAACTTTAAGCAACCAATAATTTTAACCAAATCTTGTGCAAGCTAGATTGTACTCCCACCAACTCTATAATTGATATCTTTTCCTATGGTGTTCAGACTCTCGGTTTTGTCTTGCTGGGTGGAGTACAAGTACATGCTCTGAACGTGACTGGATTGGTTATCAACACGGCTGGTGGTGTATGGTATTCTTATGCCAAATATCGGCAAAAGAAGAGCAAACCACCAAAAGTAATATCTGATCTGGAGGCTCATAGGAAATAATGAAGTAATTATCTGAAAGGATTTATTGCTGTGTCCTCTTTGGGGCGCTTTCTGAACCTTCTCGATTCTCTTATATTGTACAAACATCATATACTGATGGTTATAAGGAAAGGGAAAAAGTGATACCAGATGATTTTTTTTGTTCACATTCCAGAGTATTTCTACCACGTAACTGAGATACTCACTTAGAAAGAGAACATTCTTATTGGCATTCTTCTAGATTGGTACAAGAATATATACAGGAGACTGGATGGTTATTGCTTTCTGCCAATGTGCTCTGGAAGGTGGTTGTTCCTCTGCTGATGTTTATACTCGGCAAATGATTTTTCTGTGGCAAAAGAGCTTTTCAAAGCAAAAAAGAGAGAGAGAGAGAGAGAGAGAGAAAAATGAAACCTAGGGCCAGATTTTCCCTTTCTTGCATTTTCCTTTTACTGGGCAGAATCATGGATGCAAACCCTGGATTATATTGAGCAAAGTTGCAGTGAAGAGAACCAGATTACATGTTTACAGGTAATGAGCTACCACCAGCAGGCTGGCTATCTGAAGGCATTGCTACATACAAAGTTTACATATGATTTTCTTTAAAAAAAAAATGTTGACAATAGCAAGTTATGATCCACGTCCACCCTTTGATTAGCTACTGAATTTACTACGTTTTTCTTTTCTTTTGACAGACTTTACTGCAATCCAACACATCTGTGGTACTGCATTTTTATTGCATTCATCATTACCTAGTAAAATAAAGCTCCACGCTAGAAGTTGGGTGGGACATAATTCCCCCTATAGGCGGCTGGAGGACCAAATATGATTTCGCTATTACTATCCTGCCTCATGTTTTGCTTGTAGTTAGATTGAAAATAATAGCTGGGTGTAGCTGGGTGATATGACTTGTTCATGAATGCCTTAGAAAGGGGACCTCCAACTGGTGGATGATATCGAGATTCGAATGCCTTGCCTAAATTCGAAATAATTAATCTTACAGTACTGGTATCTTAATTATAAACTCATAACTATATTGTAATTCATTATCGATCTTTTTCTCTTCTCTTAATTAGTGACATTCAACAAAGCTATCCAGTTTCCCGTGGTCAACCATGTCCATACCTGTGATGTGACTCAAAATGAGAGGTCTATAATTAAGATTGCCCCATAATCTGCCTTTTGCTTTGTTTCTTTCCAGCTGCTGCTGCCGACAAAAAAATTTGGCCGTGGGTAAGCTTACTACTATATAATTTGATTGTTTCAAGTACTCTCTAGTTAGTCTCTACTCAATTCTCCTTTAAAAAAATTGCTCGCAAAAAAAAGTCTCCTAAAAAAAAAAAAAGTACTCTCGACTCTACCATGCATGATATGTGCCCTTAACAAGTGAAGAATGAGACTCCTATATGGAAACTTTTCTCTTGATCAGTTGCAATAAATACAAACGGTTTATTGTTAGGAAAATGCTTCACCAACCAATTTTCCCACCAAAAATTTGCACTAATGAAAACTTTTAGTGATTAAAGATCACCAAAAATAATAAAGCTTGACCCACCATTAAGTGATGAGAGTGACCGAGTGAGACCACTTATTTTGTATCAAATTTGTATATACAACAATTGTGTTTGAATTTGTAGTTTATTTAGGATTGCTGCTCTCTTTTTGTTGCTGCTAAACATGAAAGTTAAACTTTCTAAAGACCCAAGTTAGCAAGTACCTTAGTAAAAAAAGCATGATACAGAAAACTCATGAACTTACATAGTAGTATACCAGTATTACTCCTTTTTCCAATAAATATTCCTTGCATGGAAACCCGAAATGGTGCTGCCTTTTTATCAGGTTTGGCTCTTGGCGATTAATGATTGAAGATCGAAGGTTACAGAATGGTAGGTAATCATCCCCTTATTAAGGTGTACCGGTAATCTGTCTCTCCATATGCTACACATTGATTGTTATCATTTCAACCCAACTATGGAAATTACCAGAATCCAAACACATTCCATTTTAAAGCCTTTTTAATGTTTCTTTTTTTTTTTCTTTACACTATCACTATGGAAAAAGTAAGCTTGTGCATGACACAATTGAGAAGTTATATTTAATATTACTAGTATTCGCCTATGTTATAATTTCTAGCATCTTTTATAGGCAACTGAGTCACTACCTTTCTTAGGTGCTACAAAGTGTGTGTAATGTGTCTGTGCATATATGTATGTTTTTTGGTGGAAGAGAGACGACAGGGAGTTAAGCATCATTAATTCTCCAGCTAAGGTTTGCTGAATTTAAGATGTGGCCTGGATTTTATTAACCAGGGAAATCAATTGCAATGGGAGATAGATCTAGAAATAAATCCGAAAACCGACCAAGCCAGGATGTCAAAACATAAGATAAACCAAAACGTGCAGGCTGTTTATTTTTGTTTACAATAAGAAAAGAATCTAACCCATATTCTGTGTAACAGCCCAGGTAAAAATTTCATTTTTACCGGGACTGTTTAAGTTAATGTACAGTAATTTACCATTAATTTTTAATCTTGGATAATTAAATTATGGTAAATCGAGTATTGGATTTTGAAACCGAGTATCGTCCTACGTTCGGGATTTTTCTGCGGATTTTACAGACCAAGTTGGGATTTTTCCGGGTCCGGGAATCTTCGGAAAAAGCCGGGTTTATTCTCGAATTACCGGACCAGAAATAAGATAAGTGGGTATACCGGATATTTTCTGGTCCAAGTGGGCCACACTTCACATGCAGCATAGTAACTGCATAATTGAAGTTCAATTATTCAGCCGCCAATTCCTGTTAAACCTGTGACTAATCAATAATTCTGCTGTCCATATAATTATTCTTCTGCCTACCTCACGCCATCACCAACTTCACCATCTCTTCCTCTCCTTGCTTTTCCTTTATTCCTCCCCTGCAAAAACAAAAAAAAACAAACCTTTCCCTGCAAAGTTCGTTTAGAACCAGAAAAATAAGAAAAGAAAGAAAGAAAAAAAAATACAACACACACTTACCCATCAACCAAACTGTGTCGTTTGGCAAACCACCACCCAACACCCATCTTTTTTTTCCTTACTGCCGGACACCACCACTCACCGGCCGAGTCACCTCCTTTCCTCCTCCACCCCGAGTTGTCGCCTTCGCCTTGCCGCCGAGGAGCCGTCGCCGAGCCTGCAGATCCGCGCCTTGGAGCAAGACGACCCGAACGGAGCCGCCCGCCCACGCTTCTCCTCCTCGCGACGCCACTCTCAGCCGCCCGCAGCCACCCGAGTTCGGCTGCAGCAAGGGCGAGCTCGCCGATC
>JAKUCV010007200.1:21441-58173 GCA_028386065.3 Turnera subulata
CTTCTTCTCCACCTGACTCCGGATCCATACCACCGATGCATGTGCATAAGTCTTCCGCTGCTATTCTATTGCTTATATTGCTGAATTGCTGATTTCCTGTGATATGTATATTACTGATACTATCTGCTGCTGTTGAGAGCACTGTGTTTGGATTGAATAATGGTCCCCGAGTGTGGGTGACAGTTGTATTGAAAGTTGCTGTTGTATAATAATATTTGCACGTTGTACTGTCTGTTCTATCATTATGAATAGTTTCGGCACGTGTTTACTGTGTTACGGTAAATACGGGTCGGGGCGCTTCATTCTGTGATCTCTTCATTAAAAGAGGGCATAAATACTAAAATGGTCCCCGTGTTCTTTCAATCTGCTTGATTTAGCACCTATGTTTTACTTTTGATCAATTGAACACTCTTTTTTTTTTTAGTGAAAGGGCAGAGTTACATAAAATTAGAGTCAACAACAACGAAGAGTATTCAAAAGAATTTTACAAAGAGGAAGTAAAGAACAGTTTTATCCATTCATATTCAAGCCCAAGCCGAAAGCAGCAGTAGCATATTTGGGGCATTACTTGAGCAACTAAAGTGCTCGAATAAGTGACGCTGAACCTCTCCACTTTGATTAAAACAACAAAAAAGTACTGTGGAATAAGAGTTGGGAAAGATATAAGAAAAAGATGAAGTGATGACAAAATTATTTCAAGGGGAAACCTTCTGCATAAGCAAAGCCATAGTATTTCAAAAAAATGAACTAAATTGCTTGCACTTTTTTCTGCTATCCTTTTGAACTAATCAAAACGCTAGTGACATTGGCTCGTTTATTGACTATACATTTTTTTTCTTTTCCCAACAGCAAAAAAACTAGTATCACACAATCATCTGATAAATCAAATATGGCCAACAATCCATAGATACTTCACGTTGGTTGCCTTTATTTTAAGTCCTACTGTTGTACTTTTTTTTATGTTGCATTAATTGCATTTTTTGATTTTCTTTTTGACACAAAACTTCTTTTCATCATTAAAATTCTCAAGTTTGACCAAAGGATTTACGAACGTGCATTCTAACTTCATCTCAAGATAAAATCACTATTACCTGTCTTTAAAACGTGTATTAATTATATTTTCATCTGCCACGTTGAAACAAAAAAGAAAAGAAAATTGATCTAATTTCTTCTTGGACATATATAGCGATGGAAGTGGGACGCGCCATTAAAAACTTGAAAATGAAACGGTTGCCGTTTTGTCCTCTTTCTCCTCCCCCCACCAACATTCCACAACAACGGATGAAGGGCAATTTTGACATTTAGTTATATCGATCGTAGTTTTCAATCTTTTTCCTGTCTTTTCTCGTTTGATTTAATCAACTAATTTTTAATGGCACCACCTCGACATATAAATTTCACGAGGGGGCCCAATTTACCATCTGTTTTATCTCTTTTCTTTTTAGAAAACCTCTTTTTGTTTTTCTTCCTTTGATCACTAATCGTTAAACAACTAATTAAATTAGAACGCGAAGGCACTAAAGAATATTCTCTCATGTCGTTCCAGCGAAAGGAAATGATTGGCACTGTTATCTTATAGGGAAAAAAATACTAAAAGGAACAGATAGTGCTCATTATGATGTAAGATTTGCTGTGAGCTAGCGTCATTACTTCACTGGATTGGTTTTTATTACAATTACCATGTTTTAATCCAGAAGACTCTATACCTCCAGCGATTAATACTAAAAAACTAGTCAACAGGATCTGATGCTGTTCGCTTGGGGTTCTAATAGTGTTTACTTGTAGTCAACCCATGTTTACTCTTTTGGTCAAGAGTAGTCCATGCATGTTAGTCAAGTGTGTCCTAAATCTTTATATAATTATGTTAGTTGCCTTTATCCATATGATCCTTTTCCTTACTGATGAAAAAATATATGATCCTTTGCCATAATATTTTGCTAATTATTGGCTTTCAGATTCTGTTCCATATGAGATAAAATACTCCTCCAAATGGTAAAAAATGTTGCATGTTAAAGAGGGCGGGGTAACAGGGCTCATTTTAGGAGTACTGGACAAGTACACATGGTGTTAGGGGGTCTTACAGCTGCAGATACCTTTCCTCATAAGATGGCTTTGCCATGTTGGATCTCTTGTTGTGTGTGTTTATGAGTGAGAGTACACAAACACCACCCCCCTCTCTCTCGCTCTCACTCTCTCTCACTACTCCTTTTGCTTTTCCTTTGCTGCTGCATTGTACTTATATTATATCCCTCATCATGACCGATCTCCAAAGTGTTCTTTTTTCATGAAAGCTTCAAAGTGTTTCTTTTGAGTTGTTGATTGGGGGGGATCTTTTCCATTGTAAGTTATCCTAAAATGGGTGTGTGCCTCTTCTCATAGTTTTGGGATCTGGGTTTTTCTTAGATTTTGTCAAGAGTGTTTATTTTTGGGTCTTGGGTTGTTCAAAGTTTTGGTCTTTTCTTGTCTTGTCCGGGTATTCCTTTCGAAGAAGATAAAAAAATGGCTCCAAGACTGGATTTTTCAGAGTGGTGGGCAAAGGATAGCAAGAAGGGGACGCCGGTGGTCGTGAAAATGGAAAACCCAAATTACTCTGTTGTAGAAATCGACGGCCCAGATACTGCATTCAGGCCAGTTGAGAAGAGCAGAGGCAAGAATGCAAAGCAAGTGACCTGGGTTTTGCTTCTCAAAGCTCACAGAGCTGTCGGTTGTGTGGCTTGGCTAGCCACCGTCTTCTGGGCATTACTTGGCACCATCAAGAAAAGGCTGCTCTTTAGACAAGGAGTGACAGTGGCTACTGAGAAGCTGGGCAAAGGGAAGCTGGTGCTTAAAGTCATAAGAGTCTTTTTAGTTACTTCTATAGCAATCTTGGCTTTTGAAGTGATTGCTTATTTGAAAGGTTGGCATTATTTTGAGAATGCTAATCTGCATATTCCAAGGACCTCGGATTTGCAAGGCTTGCTTCACATGGTTTATGTTGGTTGGCTACATTTCCGGGCTGATTACATTGCCCCTGCAATACAAGCTCTCTCAAATTTCTGCGTTGTCCTGTTCCTTATCCAATCTGTAGATCGTCTTATACTTTGTTTAGGTTGCTTTTGGATTAAATATAAGAAGATTAAGCCGAGGATTGAAGGGGATCCATTCAAGTCAGATGATGTGGAGGCATCCCGCTATGAGTACCCCATGGTTCTTGTTCAAATCCCAATGTGTAATGAGAAGGAGGTAATATGCCTTACTTTTTCTCTACTTCTATTCCTGCATTTCATCAGTGGCGTTCATGGATTCTAGCTTGCATCAGAGTCTTATTTTCGGCTTACTATGGATTTTGGTTGAGACAAATCTATTCTAAGCAGTTGGAGTGCCAAATTTGAGAACTGGAGAAGAACGGATATTATTTTTTATGTCAAAGAAGATGAATGGACATTTGAGGATCGAAATTCCTTTAAATAAATGTCTCTTGTTGTTAAGAATTCACCATTATAAGAATGGTAAGATTGTGGTACTGGTACTGTATATACATTTTCATTTTACTGAAGGGATTAGTGCTATTCAGGAATTTAAGAAGGCAGGTAATTATGTCACAATCTTGGATCTGTTTAACTATTTTGTATTGAAATAAGAAGTCTAATTAGAGATAACTGGAGATATTTTTTAAAAATTATAAAGTAAAATCGACATCCATGTTAAGTTTTTATCTCTTCCTTGATGTTTAAAGTCTTTTCTATTGCTGCTCTGGTTGCATGCAGGTGTATGAGCAGTCTATCTCTGCAGTTTGCCAATTAGATTGGCCAAAGGACCGTATCTTGATCCAAGTTCTTGATGATTCTGATGATGAAAGTATCCAATGGTTAATCAAGGGAGAGGTTGCTAAGTGGAGCCAAAAAGGTGTCAACATAATTTATCGACATCGCTTGGTTAGAACTGGTTACAAGGCTGGAAATCTCAAGTCCGCGATGAGTTGTGATTATGTAAAGGATTACGAGTTTGTTGCAATTTTTGACGCAGATTTCCAACCAAATTCAGACTTCCTTAAGCTAACAGTTCCCCATTTCAAGGTAAATCTCACCTCTAATAACTTTCTTGTGCCAAAAATTTGTTTCTATGACCACTTCTTATGACTGACAACTCCCTTTTGCTTTGTATTCCAGAACAATCCTGAACTAGGTTTGGTTCAGGCAAGATGGTCCTTTGTGAACAAAGATGAGAATTTACTTACTCGTCTCCAAAACATTAATTTATGTTTTCACTTTGAGGTGGAACAGCAAGTGAATGGTGTGTTCCTCAATTTCTTTGGCTTTAATGGAACTGCTGGCGTTTGGAGGATTAAAGCCCTTGAGGAGTCCGGTGGATGGCTGGAAAGGACAACCGTGGAGGACATGGACATAGCTGTGCGTGCACATCTACATGGTTGGAAGTTTATCTACCTTGATGATGTGAAGGTGCTTTACAGTTCCCATATGTCTTCCTTATCTTTATATTTAGTTCTATAGCTTGATTGAAGGTCGTCTCTATGGCTGTTATCTCAAGATGCTAAAATTAGGATATATTTGTAACCTGTCAGGTCCTCTGCGAAGTTCCCGAGTCCTATGAAGCTTACAGAAAGCAACAACATCGATGGCATTCTGGCCCTATGCAACTCTTCCGCCTGTGTCTGCCAGCCATTATAACTTCTAAGGTATCTTCGAACTAATTATGATTCCTGCTGTTATCAGTCCCCCATTGCTTCGCTAACTGGCCTTTGATTCATCAATCTTGCAGATAGCAGCATGGAAGAAAGCAAACTTAATATTCCTCTTCTTCCTGTTGAGAAAACTTATTCTTCCTTTCTATTCCTTCACATTGTTCTGCATAATTCTTCCATTAACCATGTTTGTCCCCGAGGCTGAGCTTCCCATGTGGGTCATATGTTACGTGCCTGTTTCCATGTCTTTCCTAAACATTCTTCCAGCCCCAAAATATTTCCCTTTCATTGTTCCCTATCTCCTCTTCGAAAACACAATGTCAGTCACCAAATTTAATGCCATGGTATCTGGACTATTCCAGCTGGGTAGCTCCTATGAGTGGATTGTCACTAAGAAGGCAGGCAGGGCATCAGAATCTGACCTATTGGCTGCTGCTGAAAGGGAGTCAAAGACAATCAACCAACCACAGATGCATAGAGGAGCCTCCGAGACAGAGCTTGAAGAGTTGAACCGGTTAAAGGAGCAGAAAGAGGCGGCTGCTAAGCCTACCAAGAAAGTAAACAAGATATACAGGAAAGAGCTTGCTCTGGCATTCCTGCTACTCACGGCTTCTGTCAGGAGCCTGCTATCTGCACAAGGAGTCCACTTCTACTTTCTTCTTTTTCAAGGGATTACCTTCCTCATCGTGGGGCTTGATCTTATTGGTGAGCAAATGAGCTAAATGAAGTAGAAAGACAGTGAAATGGGAACTCATTCTGCTAAGATTCAGGTAATCTGATATATAGAACAGCGCACATTGACATTGCAGTAAAGAAGTATAGTTCTGTGGAACAGCGTGAAGGACCATCATCCAATTCAATAAGATGAAGTTCATTTCCTACCTTTGATTTGAAAACTCTACAGGATATCCTCAATTCTCAATCCATCCACACTGAAGTGACATTTTCTGTCTATTTTTTCTTACGTCCATATAGGCAATTTGTCATTCTAGTTTCCCTCAGGCATTGAACTGTTTGCTAGTTGTCATAGATAGGAACATTACTTTTGATTTTTTTTTTTTTCCTTCTACTTTTACATTTGACTTATATTCTTGCTTGGCTGCGATCCAGCATTTAAGATTCATTCCAAATTGCACTTTGTAAAGTCCAAAAAGTTCGAGTGAGGTCGAAGCATGAGCTTGCTTCATGCCTTGTGGTTTCCAAATTCCATCCTTGTAGTCTGTGAGATATCCAATAACAGTTTGTACATTTACATACTGCTATTTTTTTTTTTATCTAATGTAACAAATTATATCTCTCTTAACTCTCTCAGTTTTAACATTCTTTTTTGTTCTTGTATCTAACATAATATTGCGTTAAATGTGTGAGCATGTGCATGTGGTTGGTTCCACTCTATAAATAATACTAACCAAAGAAAAGAGGGTGAAAAAAGAAGTGTCGGCACACAAAACATGGTGAAGTTAGCAGTTTTGGTTTGACTTGGATTCTGGTTCTAATAACTTGCCAGATTCTAGCCACTAAGATCCACAGGACTTGGGGCCTAGAGAGATTGAGATCTTGCAAGGGCATATACTGATTTTGGGTTTTCTTGTGTGAGGGTGGTGACGTTGATGCCACTCAATTACAGGTCCACCCTATAAAAACTTATGTTCAAGGAAGCCTCACAAAGAAGAAGAAGAAAGTTGTGTTTTGAGTAATTGAGTTTGACAGGCCACCCGCTGCATGGCATTTCACGTTGGTTGTCCAGTATTCCTTTATTACTCGCTTGTCAATTTGCAAATACAAGTGGGCTTTAGTTAATTCAATTCTTGGCGGGTCAAAACTTTCACTTTCCAAGGACCAACATGTTTTGCTTTTAGGAATTAGGAGAGTTTAAGAAGATCAATTTATGAAACGAAAGAAGAAAAGACATGCTACACGTCAAAGAATTTTTATCAGTATATCTATTCAAGTAGATGAAAGCAATTGATTGTAGTACATCACAATCACAGTCTCGGCTATTTTTTTTCTTCAAAGTTCACAATTATTATGGGTAAATTTACATTTTTGGCACATGCCTCGATTTTGATTTATATATTTGTACCCGATTTTAGTAGGTTTTGGTAAACTTGATGGATTTTGGTATCATGGCTTGGGTGGGTCCCGTCTTATACACTTGTCGGCAGGCCATTAATGGGGCCTACATACCAACTAACTGTTGATGCCCACACTTTATAAATTATTGGGCTAGTATGATTCTTTGGGTCAGTTTTAAAATATTTTTCAGAACATTTTCTATGGGCCAAGATGGAGCAGTCTTAAACCCATTTCAAGATGGGTTTACTAGCCCGTTATTAGGCTGAATTTTCAGACCAAGAGCGCACATGTATGATGATGTATGGATGACGGTGTGGCCGACAACCTTATTAATCTAGGATGTTGTTTTTTTTTTGGACGAAACCGGGAGGTATATTAAAAAATATACTTGAGCTGATGACATGTTTGGGAGTCGGTAGCTCAAATCGGCTCCTAATTAGTACAAGCATTGGACTAATACAAAGACATGGAAAACATAGTAAAAGATAAGAGCTCGAAGAATCGAGAACTAGGGAACCAGTAAAACAACAAGATAATTACTGAGCAGAATTGGTATGAGACTCTCGACTCATGGAGGAAGATCCACTTGTCGCTCCATTCCCGACCCAGACTTGAGTACATCTGGCGAGATGATCATTCGATGGCAGTCTTCTGAGAGCACCACTGCCGTGTGATTCTGAGATCGATGGAGACGAGCCTGGGTAGATGGGTTGAAATTGGAGGAGATGATAGGATAACTGGTAGGGGGAGGGGGGCGAGAGGGGCCGGAACCTGGGGTATCAAAGGTATGGGGATTGGTTGTAACAGCCCGGGTAAAAATTTGGATTTTTACCGGGACTGTTAAAGTCGTTATACAGTGATTTACCGAATGAATTAATCTTGGGTAATTAATTCAAGGTAAATCAGGCGTCGTTTTTCGTAACCGAGGGTTTTCCCGCACTCGAGATTTTTCCGTGGATTTTACGGACCTAAGTCGGTATTTTTCGGGTCCCGGATCTTCGGAAAAATCACACCGGAAAATAACTTAGTGGGTGTATCAGTTATTTTCTGGTCCGATTTGGACACGGCCCTGCATAGTAGAGCCGCCTCTTACCTGTGCTGCCCGTGATGCCCTGTGTAGTCTGTGATTTTCCTTCCTTTTTCCCGTGACTTCAGCCTCCATTGCAGCAACACCAACAATTTTTCTGTCTTCTACAATTTTTCCCTGCACCAACACTTCCCAGCACCCTGCCTTCTTCTTCAAAACCAGAAAAGGAATAAGAGAAAAAAAAACAAACAACAAACAAACAACAAACAACAACCACACACACGTGCCGGCCGCCACCACACGAAACACTACCACCCTCTTCTTCCTCCTTCACTCCACAGCCGGCCACCAACCGAGCCACCACCAGAGAACCATCGAGCACCGCCCACTGTCCTCTACTCGCGACAAAACAGCCACCGTCTCCCCTTGCCGCTCGCAACGCCGCCATCTTCCCCTTCGTCGCGTCACACCACCGCCGCGTCTTCATCCCCACGCGACCGGCGACGAGTTCGTCCCTGCCGGCGAACGACCGCAGCTGTACCCGACAGCACGCAGCCACGCCTCCTTTCCTCCCCGTCGCGCCGACCTCCCCAGCTCCTCCCTCATCGCGTGCGACCCGAGGTCGACACCAGCCCGACGCCGCCTCGCCTTGCCGTCCCCGTGTCACTTCGCCACAGCCCGCGCCGTCGCCGCTGCTGCGAAGGTGAGCAGCAGCAGCAACAGCCACGGGTCGTGGGTGACCCGGGCGTGATGAGGCTGACCCGACCCAGGTCTTGGGTAGTCCGGGTGGGCATCTGGGTTGGCTATGGCCTGGGCTGCTGGGCGCGCGGACCTGCTCACGCGGGCCTACTGCTGGTCTGCTTAGGCCTGGCGCCTGGGCCTGTCCTTGGGCCTTGTCCTGGGCTGAAAAGCATGGCCCAGTTCGTTTTAAAAAAAAAATAAGAGGAAAAAGATAATAATCTGGTTTTTATTTTTATAAATTGTTTTTTTAAAAAAAAGGGTATATGGTATATATATATATTCTGGGTAAATAAATACATAGTATTGTAAAAAAATAAATAAAGTAATTATCATGTTATATTATTTTCAAGAAACTAAGATAATTATAATGTGAATTAAGTCCTTTGCAAAATTACTATATAGTAACTATTTTAGAAAAGATTACATATACCGTAAAATATTTTGGAGGTATAAGCATACGTTATATTTTTAGGAAAATTATGTTATAGAAATTATATTTTTGGAAAGGTATAATTATTTTAAGTAAATAATTTTGAAAATGTATATCTTCCTAGGAAAATTATTCTATGATAACCATATATTTGGGAAACGATAAATACCTTCATAAAAATATTTTGGAAAGAGATTAAATTAAGGTATTAAATACAGAAGTAATATTCGGATATACGTACGATATATTATTTTCGGAAAAAGGTTTAATTATGGTAAAAGATGATAATAAAGGATATGAACCGGGATGGGTTTAATTCGCAGTATTGGCATCCTAGCATACCGATTATGTGCATTTATGTGAGTATATTGTTTTGCTGTGTAGGTTATGATATCGGGCAGTTTCCCGAGGAGCCGGCTTGGGACCGGTCATTGTCTCCGGAGTTGAGTAATCGGCCAAGGTGAGGATGGATTTCCTTCAATATGTGCCTGTATTACTCGGCTATTGTGTTTGATGATTGTTGCTCTGTTGGTTGTTGCATTTGTTGTGGTTTGTTTCGGGATGTTTATCCCAGTGTTTTGATTTGTCTATTTTTGGGATGTCTATCCCCGTGCATTGAGTTTTGGATATTTATTTTCGTGTCTTTGGCCATAGGAGTAATGGATTAATAATAAATTGTGATCAGGATGTCGATCCTTGATTTTGGATAGGGATGTCTATCCCGGTATTTTGGTTAAGGATGTTGATCCCTGAGTTTGATTTTGATGATGATAAAATAATTGTCACGTGGTAAGTAGTGGTACGACTCGATGGTTTAAGACTGTTTTGTGGTGGCCATGACCTGGGTTACTTGCGATAAGCATGTCCATGCTTGGGATGTCTATCCCGTGATTATTTTTGGGATGTCTATCCCTGGGTTCGTATTTTTGGGATGTCGATCCCTGGGTTCTCTTGGATTTGGTCTGGCACCCAGAATATGTTGATAACCAGGTCTGACCCCTAGCTTATCCGTGACGGGGCCCGGAATGATAAAATTTGGAAAATTAGTTTTTGTTTAAGTCTTTTTGGATTTGGACCAATTTTGGGTCGAGTTTTTGGTTTGGTATGTATTTGGTGGTTTTTACCTGTTTTTGACCTTGAGTATTTATGGTGTTGCATATTGATTGTCTATCCTTCATCGGTGAGCACTTCGGACTCACTCCTCACCTGCGGGCTTTCATCCCGTAGGATGGATTATTTGTTGTACAAGTTTGGTACATTCCAGACAGGCTGCGGCGTTATCCCTTGGACAGGACTTGGATCCATAGTTTGCATCATGTGTCGCATACAGTGTCTCGTGAGTTATTAAGTCTTCCGCTGTGCGTTATATTGCTATTGTTGGGCCATTGGGCCGGTTATGTTGATATTGATGTTTTCTATTTTGGGCTGTTGAGCCCGAGTTTTTGTTGTATACACTGTATGCTGGGCTTGGTTTGGTTGGGTTGTCACAGTTCCGGCACGTGTTTACTGTGTACGGTAAATACGGGTCGGGGCATTTCATTGGTTGGGACATTAGATATGTCTTTGAGAGTCTGTCGTCGAGGGTTATCCCTAGCTGCAAGTTTTGGAATTTTTAGGGGTTGGGTTTTCTTGGTGGATTGCTTTTGGAGTCTCGCCGTCTGTTTGCCAGCTGACTTCCTAACAGACCCGTCCCGGATGAAGTCTTGGAGAGTGGGTAGTGCGGGGGGTGGACCGGATGGACTTTGGACCTCAATGGCAGCTGTAGATTGTGAGGGTGGGGTGACGGTGGTTGTGTCAAGTGGCATGGCCTCGGATGCCGTCTCTAAGGTGCGGGAGGATGCAACAGGGTCAGGTCGATGGGTCTGCACGGGATCCTCCTCGGGAGAACGACTGAGGATGTGGAACCGGTTTTGTGGGCGACTGGTGTTGGAATGTGGTGGGGGCATTTCTGGGCTGACCGGTTGCCTCTGGGATGGGCGTCGAGAGCGCTTTGGTACATTCATCCAGGCTCCCCTCCCATTGTCTAAGATGTTGTTTGCCAATCTTATGCCACCGAAATGAGTGTGGCTCGTGTTAAATGTATAGGTGTAAAGTCACTCAGCAATCTATCGTGAAACTAATCTGATTTTGGTTACAATATCTTGCACCAGCTTTTCTCATAGCAATCATGTGAAAAAAAACACCAAAAGAAAGGCTGAAAGAAATCTGGAAAATGCTGCAAATCACCAGAATATACATATGACTTTAGATTAGATTACACCAGTTCCAAAAAGTCCCAACAATGTGGTACATGCTTGAGTCTGACAAATTCCTACTTTAACAGCATATAATGATGCTAGGTGTGTGTACCTCTATAGATTCAATGAGTATAATACAGTTTAAAACCAATGTTTTATGTACCCATCACGCTGACTAGCTTCCCCAGTACCTATGAATTAAATGCATTCAAAAGTGGGTGATAAACCACATGTAATCATGTGAAGCATCTCAATTAACTTAATATATCTTCCCTCTGCTTCTTTTGTTAGGATTCAGAAATATCTTTTGCCATAAGCATTCATTGCTTTAGTTATCACCAACTAGTCATCCTCTGGCTCTACCGAGAAGTCTGGCTCTTCAGGCTTCTGCAACTTGGGCATTTCAACATCCTTGATCTTCTGGGCTCCCCTCCTTGTGTTTGCAGCAAATCTTGAAGCAAGAATCGTCACACTGAGAGAAGGAGCTGATGATGCATTGCTATGATCTTCCTCCTCTGGTGATGATGCTTCATCAGCAGGTGGCTCATCAACTGAGAGTGCAAATGATTCAGACATGCTCAGGCTCTTTGCCATCATTCTCTTCTTATGTCTTCGCCAAGCAGCCTGGATGAAACAGGCAGCCCATGTCCTCCAGTGATGAGAGTAAAAGCGGAAAGTATGCTGCAGTTTCTTGCTGTGTAGGCGTCTAAACTGATTGGCCACGAACTTGAGGTCTTCTGCCCTCAATGCAAATGCTTCCACTTCCTCTAGTGCTCTTACTGTCCTGGTTGAAGAAGGCAAGTTGAGACTAGATTTTGGCAGCAAGGCCCATGCCAGCAGCTCCTCACCACAGAAGTCACCGGGTCTTAGTGTGATTGAGTTGAAAAAACCTGTCCTCCCTCCATTTGTAGTGGAGCTCTCCAGCTTCCCCCTAATAATAAAAAGCATCTCTGTTACTGGGTCGCCCTCACGAACTATGTAGGTGCCTTGTGTACTCAAGGAGGACACTAAGCGCTCGCAAATGGCATCAAGTAGCTGATCATCCATCTGTGAGAAGAAGGGAACCTGCAAGTAGGGAAAATGTAGTCTGAGCCATCACTTTAGTGATTCAAAATTTCTTGGTCAAACTTCTAAGAGTATCACTTATGTGACTCCACTAGAAACTTCAGCTTGAAATCGAGCTAGCCCTTATTTTTTCAGTCCTAAACTGTGAAAAAGAAACTGGAAGACAGCATAACATCTCCTCATAGCATCAGTAACATCGGGGAGATACATACTCTTCGAACAAGATCCAAGCATAGGTGGCGCTGGATATCTCGACGAAGATCTGTAGGTAATGCACGCAAGATTGAGTCTTCATCAACCCCTCTAGTTGCAAGCCACTTGTACTGAACAAATCTCCTGACACGTTCTCTTAGGTTTTGAGGGAGTTGGCGATGCTTCATCCACTCCTCAGTATCTCTTCGTTTGAGCCTCCATTCTTCAAGTCTCACAGTGATTGATTGTAAGTAGGTCTGTGGCACAAGTTCATGTTAGGGAGATGAAAAAGAATATCTGACTGTTAGAAAGATATCATGAACAAAATGCAACAGTAAAATCAATTGCAAAAATAAACTGAGGCCCACGTGTCTTTGTTATATTGTGCTTATAGTTAACTGATTAGAATAAGCAACTAGAAACAAGGTCTTTAGGTATAAGCATGAATTTGTTCTGCAAATGAAATGAAGAAATATTTTCCTGACGGTATACTAGTAACTTTTTTCTATTTGCGTTTCCAGGTAAAGACAGAGTCAAGTATATCAGAGGAGCAGCTAATTTCGTATTATATCTTGGAGAAGATAAAATTAGTATTTAGAGTATATACGGCTGTTCCCACATTACCTGCATGTTTCCAATCAAATGAGCAAAAAGAACAAGACCCAAGATAGCAATGAGTATTGCAAACGCCGTTTCTCCAATAAAGGTGCTTGTGGACAAACTCTGGCCATAAGAACTGAAAGATATAACAAGCAGAAATATATGTTAAAATTTTGTCTCCCTAGCTATATGCACATACCATAGTTCGATTAATTAGAATATAGAACTCTGTGCAGGGATTTCATATTTTCATTTTCATCTCATATACGAAAAACTGATGCAAGCATTACTTCTTCTGTTAGGAAGTTCCCTTGGCACTCAGGCTGGTATTGCAAGGGCAATATACTTGGATGAAATAGAATGTGACTGGGATTATATGAATTCTTAGCTTTGACATGTTATGAATAAAGGTGATTTCGCATGAAACAGTACCTCAAATTTTGTAAGCCCCACCACAGACAATAGAAATACTTCTCAAGGAATTCTGAGGAGACTACATTCTGAGTCACAGCATTTGCAAATATACCATACTCGAAAACAGTGCTGTTATCCGGATCACAGCTTCCAAACACAAGGGTACTGTTCTCCCACCTCTTCCGATCAGCATGATCCAAAGTTCCACAATCCAAGAAAGAGAAATCACACTGTACAGGGGTCAATTCATGTCTGCAGACAGATTTCCAGCATGTTGCATGACGCTCAATTGATAACAAATACCATGATGCCCCTAAAACCTACAAGATCAGTAGACTTGTCATTTAAACATTATAGCAATTGGAGATTACAATGCATAACTCTCCACAGCAAGAAGCAATTTTCTGTGAAAGGGGTAGTGGCAATTGGATTACCAAAAAAAGTAGAAAACAGAATAAGAGAACATACATGACTAGCCAACATGTATAGCAGGAGATTATATGCAGCGCCAGCCCAAGCAGTCTTTGTGACTACTCCAGTGGCTTTGATGATCTCCGAACTTAATGGAAAAATCAGATACAATCTTGGAACATACTGGAGCAGAACAATGAGCACAAGGGCGTTGTTGTTATGATCAGCATGAGAACTTCTAATTGCTGGTATAATGAACCATATCACAATCTGCCAAAAAAAAACTCATCTCATTTAAACTGTAGCCTTAAAGAGAAATTTTCACCAAGAAAAAAGAAAAATACCAGATGCAAAGTGAGGATGCATAAGAATCCATGCAGTCCTTCGTTACCACTGTTCCATATCTAATAAATTTATCCTAGGGATCTGCGTATTCACATTGACCAAAGCATCTAGCTACGAAGTTGCATCCAGACCTTAACAGATGCAAGAAATGTTTTAAGAGACTGATGCAAAGCAACAATGACAATAAAAAACACGATTTCAATTTTCTTTCTAAATTTTTCATCCAATTTCCGCTTAAGGAAGCAGAGTAATATTTGTGCCATGAGGCCTGTTATTCAACACGCTTTAACAGAGTCAAATACAAACACCAGCATGGCCACAATGGAAAGAATGTTTTATTGCTCATTCTGCATAAAGTAAAATGATTTCGAGGCCAGGTAATTAGATTCTGCTTGGTACTACAACAGCAACGAAAAGAAAACAAATAAATTAAGCAATTTACCTGTGGAAGAGGTAATGCTGCAATAAGATCTATGAAGAAGTCTGATCTTATGTAGCGCCTGGCAATCATCTCAGGATCCATAACAAGTTCACCCTTTCCAAAAACCCTGGAACTAGGTGATACATAAGCCGTCCTCAACTTAACAACAATATGCAATATGTAGAATATATCGGCAAGAGAACGAAAAAAAGTGACAGTAATCCCCAATCTCAAGTCGGTATCCATACAGGAAGAAACGCCATTGCCTTGTACTGATGGGAGGTAGAAAAAGAGTGGATCAACAAAAAGTGCTACTATGCATGAGAAGAGGAAAACCCTGTTCCATTTCAGGAACTTGTCACTCCCTGGATCAAAAATCCTCTCCCGCCATGGCTCCTGATTCTCTGGGAACACCTTAAACCTCCCAAATTTAGGAATCTTGTGGCTTCTTTTTCTTTCTCCAGCAATACCAACTTCAGTTTTCAGTATTGGCCCAGATGTTTTATACCCGGGCATTGGCTTTTCAAGCTGTTGAGAGTCAGTAAACCTATCAAAATAGAGAACCCAGCATCCATATTAGCAGAGACCATTACATAGGAAGCAAAAGACAAAATCTTTGTATCTGTCTGAAAATTACCTCACTATTAGCTTCTCTTTCTTGAAGTCCATGATGGAATGGAATTATGGAACACTAGTGCTCACATGCATACACTGAGACAACCCATTTAGAAAAGAATGCAGCTTTGCAAAGAAGAGATCCCCAATGGCGAGTGGCTGAATGCAATCTAGTTTCCCCAGAATTCGCTGAATTTTACCTTATGAAAGCAAAGAAACTTTTCCTTCCACCACAAACAGCACAGTGTGTGAACAAAGGCCAAGTTTTTCAAAAGAAACGAAGCAGAATCCAGAATTGAGATTTTGGAGAAAGGAAAAAAATGGAGGGGCTCAACTTTTCGTCAAAGTATTTGGGTTTGTCCTATGCACTTTGACTTCCTTCAATTAAAAGCCCACCAGAAAACTAACAGTAAAAGGAAACACAGCTCAGATAATCGGCTACTTGTACATGCGCACGTCATAGTTGTAAAGTATCATGGGAAAGAACAGAAAGAAGGCAGAGGACGTGAATAGCATGAACCGATATTAAAAAGAAAATGATAAGAGAGATTATGTAAAAGGAAAAAAAATTGGGAGAGAGAGAGAGTGAGGAGCAGAATCCCCGGGCAACTTCCATTATCTTTTTGCTTTGTTTTATCCGCCTTATCAAGTCCTAGATTTCTTTCCTTTGGTGACTCTTGTCCTTGGTGGCAGGAGTTGATGTTCCTTAATCCTTACTATTATTGTATCCAAATTCCTACATTACTGATTTCTGGCTATTATCTTCTGCTAAGTTTTGAATTCTCCCTATCAAAAGCATCATCTCTTGACGGGAAACAAAAGAGTTTGTTTGTCTTCAGAAAGTCAGCTTTTGGCTTACGACAAAGAAAGTGCGAAATGTTCCCGTGTATTTCTAACATTTTTACTGTGTTATTCTCCGTTGAAAGTGGAAAAGGTCCTGCTTATTGAATCCTTGGTCTAATTCCTCAGGATAATTAAGTTTGAGTCTGTCTGGTCTCTTCAAACAAAGCCGCCTGATGCTGGAGAACTACTGCCTATTTCATTATTTCCCTTGGCCAAGTGGGCTTTTTGAACGTAATATTTTTTGCAATACAGTACTAGCACTGGAAGTTGAAAAATTATTCCGGCACCATACATATTTAGAATGTACCAGAAACATATTTCTTCATCATTCTTTGCCGGCCATGAAATGTGAAAAATTGTCACAATATTATACAGTGCTAAAAGAATCGGCAACGGAAATCGCCGGCTGACAATCATTCTTTTTAGGACTGCGAAGAATCGTCTATTTATGTTAAGGGCACCAATATTATGACAAATGCTAAGCCGAGTAGCCAAGGAGCAAGAGGGGGCATAGATAAATGATTTGTATACAAATATTTTTGTGTTTTCTGGTACCCATTTTGTCTTTTTATTTGATGAGAACCAAAGTCGTATCGGTGAGCATGATTATAGCCTCATCCCACGTTGTATCAGTAAAGACAGACGAGAAGGATCACTCGGGACTTCACCTAAGAAACACGTGCGACCAATCACCGGTTAGGACACGGTCTCCAACTGGTGGTCAGGTGGGCCCTACCCCTAAACAGTTTTTGCGGTTAATGGATCGTGACTCGCGTGTGCTTAGACTTCCCACCACGTGGAGCTGGTGAAAGAAGCGTCATCCTCATCGGTAATGCCAAAACGGCTGCATACAGAAGAAAAACAGAGAAGGAAAAAGGGAAAAAAAAACACCATTTTGGTGCTAATGGCAAAAAATAGCCACCCAGCAAAATCATAGCTCCTGCCCCCCAAGTCAACCTTAAATTGGAATGTGGACATTGGACAGTGACCAAGCACAACTGGTGCTCCAATACCAAATCCAAAATCCAATCAGAACAAAGAAATACACAAGAAAAAGGAGCTACAAATTGACTTTTTCTTGGGTACGATGCCGCATCCTGACTTAGAAGACGATAGAAAAATAATCTTAGGCTTGTACTTTACCATTACAAATACATTAAGCATGAAAGGTGCAATTGCAGAAAGGCCCGCGATACAAAGAGGAAGAGATGCAATGAAAGCCAATACCATCATAACGCTTAAGCTCACCCTCCCTGAAGCTACTTATTATTTCCAAGTGCAGTACAAATATCGACTATTTTTAATGATAGATACCAAGGATATACAATGCCACTTCTCTCCAATAGTGACTTAGTCAGCCAAACGGATGATACTCTACTTCAATGACTAGTCATTCACCGACAGAAACTGCTAAGATCTGTGTTTGGGGTTCTTCACTGGGGCAGGCAACTGCATACATATACTAGAAAGCTTGTTTGCAAGGCCGAGGGCCTCAAAGTAAAAGGGATGACCACAGCCCAGAAGAAAGGCCCAACACACAATGACCATGTAATTTTGAGGTAGAAAAACGGAACAGTACTACCGCGCCAATTGATTCATAGCACGTTCATTGCACTGACAATAATAAATCAACTAATTACACACTTAAAATTCATTTGAAGAGATTAAAAACATTGGTACAATGTATATTTCAGATGGAGCATAAGACTGAAGAATTAAGGACGACCAACAGAGACTAAGACCATACCAAGTCAACCTCCCAAATCCCCATGCATATCTTTTTGCAGATTCATTGTCAGGAAGGAAAAGCAAACAACGGTTACCTGAGGAACATTGACTAATGATCCCGAGCAAAGCTAATAAAATCCTTGATGAAGAGGTTTAAAGTCTTTTCTATATAACCTATGCTGCTGATGGAACACACTCATGGGATGGATAAAACCTTAAGGATGACAAGCGACTGTTAAGCCACCGGCATAAATTTTCAAGTAAAACCAGGCTGCTTCCAGAAATGGAGAGTAGACCATCTGTCAAAGCTTGTTGAAACACTTTGGTAGGACCATCAAGCAAAGTCTGCATCTAAAGCTTTGCAAGTAAAAGATCCCCATGAAGACAAGAGCTTTGCCAGTAGCTCAAGAACAAAAACCATTCAGTCAAAAGGTCACGGAACCATAAAACATTACAGCCCACAACCCTTAGTAAATAAAACGAAAGGTAATACTAGAAGTACCAAGAAATCTTTGCAGTCTAATTCGGGCTACTAATCATAAACAAACATTTTCAAAATTTTAATCCTCAAATATAGATACTATGGATGTCTCATATCTTTATAAAGAAGAAAAAAGTAGATGAGATTTATTAACATCTAGCATTATTGAACAAGAGAAAAAAAAAGTTTTTTTGTAGACCAGGAAAACATCAAATGAAAGAGAGGTGAAGCATTAGACCATGCCAAACTAGCTAAGAAAAAACAATTAAATACAACATCCGTTTCAGTGCTAAGCCCCTGCACCTCATTTGGATGCTGATGGTTGAAAACATAAATGTAGGAGCAAAATACTTACCAGTCTAATGTTAAGATCATTAACCCCTCAGTTATTCTCAAGATGAAGTACGGAAGGAACTCTGGGTCCACATACTCTTAACCACAAGCAAAATCATTTTTTAACTAAAAACAAACTGGAGAAAATCTTTTGCCAAGGTGTTAATTACCACCAAAAATCGATCATGTGATCAAATACTAATTTTTTTCAAGTAAAGGAACAGTTAAACTCTGTCCACTCTAATTTTAAGCTTTCAAAAACACCAACTTCCGTGTAACAGATATAAGTACCTGCCAGAAGTGATTGAAGCAGCCCGCTAAGTTAAACAAAAAGTGCCATTACAGTTTGGGGAGGCGCATCACAGCTGGAGAGTTCAATCAAACAGAAGCATCTAGATATGTAGTAAGCAGGCACCCCTAATATTCAAATCGAAGATCCCAATGCAGGGCAGCCAAGAATGAAACCTCAAGTGTAGAAGCAGAAAACCAATGAAGCAGACCCAGAAGACACCTCAAAGCAAAAACAAACCATGAAATCTTTTAGCACCACTCTTATAGCAATCTGTCTCAATAAGCTTAAAATGAATACCTACATAGCCTTCTACCAGAACCAACATAGAACAGGAATGAAGTAGAACTTATCAAATCAACAAGAATGAAATCGTTCCACTGTTTAAAGCGTAGTTGTACTGATGTCCAAACAAAAGAAACACTTAAGTTCAGTATTTGCCAGGCAAAGCCAAATTACCAAGGCTATAGCTCTTAGCTCCTGCTTCGGCGCCGTTCCCTTACACCATTCCTGTAGGAAAGAACCAAATTTAAGGGATATGATTGACAATAAATCCACAAAACTACTGGTACAGGTGTATATTCTGGAAAAAAAATTATTCCAGAAGAATATCTAACTAAAAAAGGTTTAAGGAAACCTCACCCATTAGCATATGGAACCTCTTCACGTCCACGATATGGTGGGGGAGACCTACTATAGCTACGACCACGAGGTGAAGGGCTGCGACGTCTAGGTGGTGGTGATCGGCCACGAGGGCTGTAGCTCCTGCTCAAGAGCAGCGTTAGTGAGTACAAGAATGTCAAACTATTCTTTTACAATATAAACATGTAAATACTAGATTTCCCAAGACTTGATGTTCAGAATCCAGATGTGTCAATGAATTGTGCATGTCATCAACAAAGAAATATCAAGATTTAACACTTCACCTTCGACCATAGCTTGGGCTGCGGCGATATCTGGGGCTGCGGCTACGAGGTCTTCCTGGACCAACGCGTAAACGGCATTCACGGGCAAAATGGCCCGGCTCACCACATTCATAGCACTTCAAGTCCGAACCACCAGAACGACCACGACCTCCTCCACCACGGCCTCCACCACCCCCACCTCTAGAGTTGTGAGAAAGTTCTACCCTCCAGCCACTCTTACCTGCTCCAAAGAGGACAGTTAGCAAATAAAATGCAATCTGATTCATAATAAGTCACAAGACTTATTTTTGATTATCCTGTTCAATAAGAGGTGAATTTCGGCAAAACACGGCCACCAACTGGCAGTAATTTGTTTTCCCAGATAGTTCCCACCAAAGAGATCACTGAAGCCATGCATCTAACCTCAACTTAAACACATGCATGGACACCCACAATGTAGGCATGAATATAATAGAAGGAAGGTGTAATGAAGAAATTGGGAACGACACATAAGGAAAGTATTGTCATTCATGAATCATAGATGTTCTCCATAATGAATTCTTATAAAATCCAAACCATGGGAATAAACAATCTTGAAAACGAGACAAAAATTCAACACATACCATCTAATTCATGAATTGCATCCTCTGCATCCCTCGTATCCTTAAAATCAATAAAACCATAACCCGGTGGCCTCCTTGCAACCCATACGCTGAAGAAACCAATTTAAACCAATCGCAAAAATCACATCATCAGGAATTTACATAGGCATAACCCTCTCTGCCAGCTCATCGAACAGCTCAACTCGAAAAAAGCTTGCAAAAAAATTTCAAATACAACACCACCTTGTATTGCAAAGACAGTAGACAAAACGAATAACAGTAATTCAACCTTCTTATAACTCCAAATTTGCCGAACTCGTCTTCGAGGTCATGCTCCGTAACCCGAGGGTCCAAGTTACCAACATACACGCGAGACATTGCCTCAACTATACCTGAAGAATTAAAACAACACCAAAGTTAAACGAAAAGAGCCTACTGTTTCATAGACCACCAATGGGACAAGTTTTCCCCAAATTGAACCAGAAAAACTAAAATGAACAGAGCATTAACAAATTCAAACTAAGATTCTGGCTTGACCGTACACAATATCTAAAACGCGCAACACAAGCGAATCTGAAATGGATTTTTTCTACAAAGACATCGCAGTAACGGGCAGATATCGAATAAAAGGAAATTATATTGAGACACAGGAAGAGAAGAGAAAGAAACGGATCGGTACCAGAGCCTAAAATAGAAGCGAGAGAGACGAACAAAAACCCTAGCAGCAGCAGCAGCCCTGACGTTAGCCCTTTTACCTTCCGCTGCTTTGTCTTCTCTCTTTTGTATTTGGGTTTTTCAAGCTTTGAAAGTAAATAGTGGGTGACTTCACACCCGACACCTACAAAGAAATACGAATTTCGCTGGTTGGCTGGCCATGGATTAACCATGGGCTGGGCTGTATTCTTGAGCCGAGTTTAGCAGGCCCAGATATCATATCGTATGGGCTTAGATGAAGTTTGAGGCCCGAACAAAATCGGGGCTCAAACTATTCTGCCTGGGTGTTTACCATTAAGTGTTTTGATAACGTTGAATCATCCTTATCCGAGTCAATCTACAATTTTCCAGTTTTTACTTTATATTTTTTTTGGTTCAGTTATTTTTTATAGTATGGACTTTAACATCAAGCTTTGCTTTATAATCCACGACAGACCAACGGTAACACATTGGATGAGTGTGATCTATGACCATAGTAATTAATTGAGCTGGTAAGCGCCATCAGGCCCATCACTCTCTACTGTATATTTGACAAAAGATGAAAGGTCACTTTGATATAAATTTTATCACTTGCCTAGCACATGATTTTTCATGCAGACGTCGTCCAGTCCTTATCCTATGATAAAAAGTTGCACACGTATATACGGTTGACATTTGAATTCCAGACTTCCAGTTATGAATTGAGGAAAAAAAAAAAAAAGGAAGAATACATTTAGGATTATACGCAATTGTTATCACTGGTTGCGGGCTGGATTAATTAAGCAGCGAGCTAGCAGTAAAACCTCTCCCATATCTTTCCAAAAACGTGGTCGGGGTTAAGGATTTCAGTAACATCATCAATGTATGTTTTAATGCATCCGGACTCGGATAAGGATGATTCTATATATCCTATAGGCAATATTCTTTTCTTTATACTAATCAGGAAAAAAAATCGAGTAAAATAATGGTAAACATAGGGGTTACATAGGGGAGAGATGGAGGCAATATTCTTAAGAAACAACTAAATAAAGGTAAAAAACTTAAAAATGAAAAAGTCCGTATTATGAATTTCGAAGATCAAACCTACTTAAAAAGCACTTATGTAAAATTATCATAAATTGTATGGACTAAATTTAATAATTGAAAAACATAAGGACCAAAAGGAAAGACAGCAATCACATCGTATGCAAGCCTGCCACACTTGAACACCGGAAAAAGTTTATAGGAAACTGTAGATGACGTTGGCCAATTATGTGTAGGTTTCTAAGTACTCCAGACCTCATCAGTATTGAATGCTTTTGTGTGACAAAGTCTTCCGATCCCTATTTTTTTTTTGTCGAAAAAAAAAAAGCATCAGTGGTGTCATCATCGCCCCGTCGGTCCAAGCCCCAGTCAATACCGGTTATATCCTGGCATTAGACCCTCCTCATAGGAGAGACCGCCCAACCGGGGCACCAGCGAACACCCTCACCTGCTACGCGTCATAGTACCGGGGAATCACCGGGCTCAACGGCCAGCACCCCACCGTGTGGAAAGCCATATTCGGCCGCATCACACTATGGGGCTTGACTGGAAGCGCCGGGACTCGAACCCGAGTCTTAGAGATGGCAGGTTGAGCATCTCTTTGACTTTAGATTATGAGAAATGTCCGTCCCTAGATTTTTAGGCTGACCCGCTATATATTGATGAATCGGAAAAGCGAGGGAGGGAGATCACTATGCACTTTTGATCATTCAAATCTGCAAAGATATTGTTCATGGGAAATTTTTAGGACTAAAACAAAAGGTTATGGAAAATGACTATCCTGCCAATTAAGTAGTATTAAGTTAATTCTTCTTCGAAAAAAAACTAGTAACATCTTAATTTGCAGAAAGCCAAGCCAAGCGCATATGTATATTTTGATTATATGGATACATGGGAACTAAATTTCCAGCCTCCCACTTTGTTATTAACTAGGTTCATAAAAACAAGTCAATTCTTTCTCTAAATTACAACTACTTTATTCTGATAAAAAAAAAAATACAACTACTTTATTTTCTAATTAAGAACAAGCACATAGAAAAAAGAAAACTAATATAGGCCAAGAGAGGATGGTGCAACATGCGCCACATTAATTTTTACTCGGAACACTGAACTGAACGAAGTTGTGCAATCAGATTTGTCAATGTTTCATGAGAGGAGCCTCCTTGTTGCACAGCTCTTCTAGCCACCCGGCCTATAGTTTGTGCTCTCTCCTTGGCATTTCTTCCCTTTTCCTCCACCATCAACTCTCTTATTCCCTCGCATATAGCTTTCCTCGAAACAAGAACCTGATCAGGCCCACAACTTTGCACTCTTTTGACACTTACTCCAGCCCCAAGACCATCCACTACAATCTTGGCGTTCAAAGCTTGTTCAGCCATCATAGGCCAGGCCAGAATAGGCACCCCAGCTGATAAGCTTTCTAGGACAGAATTCCAACCACAGTGGCTCAAGAAGCCACCTATTGCAGGGTGAGATAGTATCTGACGTTGATCAACCCATTCCCTTGTAATCAAACCTTTACCTTTCATCTTCTCCTCCAACCCACTAGGTAAGTTCCATGCCTTTGAACGAACCACCAACAGAAACAGAAATCCTGACTCCTCCAAGCCATAAGCCACCTCGTCAAGCTGAGCATCCGTTACATCGGCTTGTGTACCAAATGAAACGTATATCACCGGATCTGGCATGACTTGATTGTCGAGCCACTGCATTACTTTTGAGCAATCTTGACTAGTGTAGTTATTAGTAATGGGTTTTTGAGAATCACCGTTCATTCTATCATACAAAAACAAAGGTCCTACACACCAAGCCTTAGCCCCAGGAGTAGTGTAGAAAGCTTCAAGAGATGGGATATGTTTCCTCTCCAGCTCTTCAATGCTATTAACAATGACCCCCCAGCTATTAACATCGGCTTCACCCGCCTCCGCGATATACTGAGAGAACGGGTCGTCAAGATTCTGTCCGTTGAGTGCTCCGGCCGGCATGTCTGCGGTTGTTAGAGTGAAAGGAAGCTCCAGTCCTGGTAACTCTATAGGATCAAAAGACGTCAACTTCGGGTCCGGCAAGTATGACCATGCAGATTTGCAGATGGCCATGGATAAAACACCCATCCCGTGAAAAACCAACCTAGGGACACCTAGTTCCTGACATACTGGAAGTGTCCAGCCAATAAAGAAATCTGAAACCACACAAAGCGGTGGCGTTTCAGATTCTAACATGCTTTGTAAGACTTGTCGGAAGGGTTTTTGGAGTTGTTTGGTGGCGAGGAGGAAAGGGACGTAGAACTCCATGGAAGCAAGTTGTGAGGTGTTTTCACAGCCTTCAGGGAGGCCATCGACGGAGGGGAATGGGATTTCTGCTAGGTGTATGTGCGGGTGATTGGCGACGTACTTGGATATTAATCTGGCATTTGATGGGGTGGTGATGATGGTTACTTTGATTTTCCGGCGAGAAAGAGCTTTTGAGAGATCTAGCAAGGGAAGAGTGTGGCCCTGAGCCATGAAAGGAAATAAGACAACATGGGAAGCCGGGGAAGAATCCATACTCCTTTTGTTTTTGTTATCTTCCCTCGTTTCGTCCCTTGTGAGTTAACGAGGTTATCCTTAATTTACATATATAGGCAGAACTAACACAACTTGTCGCAGGGCTGTGTTGATAGTTACTATAGATGTGAAAAAAATAAGGTTTTTGCTATCGTGTAGCAGGGTACAGGATAAGGTAACGGAAAGAAATATTTTAAATCATATAAAAGCTAATACATAAGGAAAAAAATTAGTACCTAAATGTTAAAGGAAATAGAATATTTGAATTAATTTTCTGTAATTATGTATTAACTTTGTATTAGTTAAGAGTCAGTCATATCTACAAAATCTAGCTTTGGAAAGAAATAAAAAATCAATCGCGTTAGAAGATTTATTTTTAGATTTATAATTTTCTGATTTACTATAATAACGCATTGAATTTTCATTAGAGATAATCAATTCAAACAAAAAAATTTTAAAAACAAAAAAAGTTAATTTAGGCACAACAAGTATTCCTAAATTCATTTATTAGATAAAAATTTGTTTTTTTTTATGGCTTATCAATGTCCCTTGGGGCACAAAATAGAAAAAATTCAAAAAAAATATGACATTCCCAATATGACCCATTCAAATACGGTAACCAAGATTTCGTTCGATGAATTTTAAAACATTTTTGGTAGTTAATTAATCTTGCCCCAACTGAAACAAAAGATTTTGGCAATTAATAATATTTTACCTCCACAAAATCTCATTAGATATGTTATAAATGGGAACAAAATCTAGCTTTTTTACCATGATGAGGTATCATTTTCCCTTGCATTAGTAGTTATATCTTTCTCTTGCTTCTTAATTTTTTTTCCCTTCAAACGCGCTAACTTTAAAATTACTAACCGCATTAGTTACATAATAATAATAATCATTTAGGTAAATAATAATATTGTGTCTACTGTCTAGCTAGAAGCGAGGCAAGAAACTACTATATAATACCTGATCCAAGAAAATTACGAAACTATACTTTAGTTATATTGCATGTGCTTCGTTGTCGGGATTCCGCACATGGAGAACGCACTAATTTGTTTATATGCCCATATCAGGAGGATCCGTAATCCATATGCGACCATCTTTCTCTATTGTTTTTTCATTATTATCCTCCATGCTTTTGTGGCGGAAGACTTGGCTATAATAGTAGAGAAAACCTCGAGACGATAGCTACCGACAGCCTGAACATGGAAATATTTTTTTGTAAGGAAACCACTTATTGGAGGGGTTTTGAAAAAATGGTCAATGACAGCAAGACTAGCTGGCCTGCAGGAGGATGTTTTTATATGACATGAATTACATGTATATATATAGTACTTGAAGATTTAATCAAATTTCACTCGAGGTATATAATACTGAATATATATATATATTAAATTTAAATCAGACTTCCAGAATTTATGGTGTTGCACATGATCATTTGTGTGGACGTGATGCAGAACAGTCTCACATGGATGAGGAGGGAGGGAATGGCTAGCTAAATTATATTACCTATGCAAAAAGGCCACAGGGGATGTTGTTTTTTTAGCAATGTGGGCTGGTTGAAATGTGAAGCGACTTCATTCTCCTTAAATAAGGGTTAGGATTAGTTGGGACCTTTTCTGCATTTTGAGTCTCTGTTTTCTCTCCAAACTAACATTGCTTTAGATTTTTTTCCTGAAAAAAATTAATTTTACTCTGCACATTTCATCTAATTAAGATTTTTGCGGTGTTGAAACTGTACCTAGGATATATAATCTAGTATCCACCTTGTCTCAGTTTATTTTGGGAAAAAAATTATAATCTAATTAATTGTGATCAGGTACCACCGTTTTGTCTTCACCATTTTCTTCTCATCTTTCGCTCATCCCCCCGTCCGTGGACATGAACATGAGCTTGGATTCTGATCGTTGTTTTTGTGCATAAAACTGGTTTTGTGTTGAAAATTGGAAAATTTTTACTCTGTTTTTTTTATTGCTAAAATATATGTAAACTAGACTCCTGGTAATTTCAACTATCACTGCGTTGACTAGTTTGTGACGGATCTAAAACAGCGTGGATCAAATTTCAGGAACTATCTCAATCACAAAAATTTGCTCATAGAATCAACCTGACGCAAACCTTGTTGCAGGTGCCTCAGACTCTTGCGTCGTTCTTTCACATGGTCCGCTTTCTTGTCTTGTCGGTATTTATTTCACCTGCTTATCCAAACCAAAAATAGTTTTCAATAGACTTTTGTCTTAAATTGATCTGGATGTTTCTAGGTGTTAGTTACTCTTATATAGCAGGGAAGAAGAAAAGTGGAAAGCAGAAATGTGCATTTTTTATATAAATGAAATTGGCCTGAAGATTGAGTTCTTTAAATCACCTCTTTAATTTACATCTGTGCTTCCCAGTAGTAATAGAAAGAATAAAACGATATAATAACTAGTCAAACATCGATGCGAGGTAGGGATCGGAATTAATCATCTTCAAATGTAAAATTAAACAAATAAGAGACTGGGAGCATTAATTACAAAAGATTTGAACAAATTAGAATCTTACTTTCATTTTGGAGATGGATATGATCATGTGAAAGGTTAAGTAACTAGTAACGATACATGAAAAAAGAAAGAGCAACACACGGTACACACCCATGATGACATGCACGATAAAACAATTGAAAGTTGATCAGGGACAAGTACAATCGTATCAACGTTAATTAATTAATAAGAACGAAGTTGATCAACCAGTTTTGTCAGGTTGTCATGCGAGGAACCACCTTGTTGCACGGCCTTTCTTGCCTCCCGACCCAAAGCTTGTGCTCTCTCCCTTGCATCTCTCCCAATCTTCTCTATCATCAACTCTCGAACCCCTTCGCTTACAGCTTGTCGTGAAACAAGAACCTCATTAGTATCAGAGCCTGCAGGATTTGGCAAACAATGCCCTCTCTTGACGCTTACTCCTATTCTAATACCATCCACTACCAGCTTGGCATTCAAAGATTGCTCAGCTATCATGGGCCAGGCCAGGATGGGGACTCCTGCTGTTATGCTTTCCAGGACCGAATTCCACCCACAGTGACTCAAGAAACCTCCTATTGCAGGGTGAGATAGTATCTGACGCTGATCAACCCATTCTTTGGTGATGAATCCCTTACCTTTTATTTTCTGTGTTAAGCCATCAGGCAAAGACCATGTCTTTGAACGGACTACCCACAGGAATGGAAAACCTGAATCTTCCAAACCGTGAGCTATCTCATCAAGCTGGGCATCCGACACATCTGCTTGTGTTCCAAATGAAACATATATCACAGGTTCTGCATTATTGACTTGCTTGGTAAGCCACTCGAGTAGTTTGGAGGAATTGTTAATCATTTGGTGAATGGGTTTCTGAGGGCCGCCGATCTGTAGTTTGTCATATTCTAAAAGGGGCCCTAAACACCAAGCCTTGGCCCCATTTTTGTAGAAAGATTCAAAAGTTGGGATGTGACTCCTTTCTAGCTCCTCGAAACTATTAACCACAACTCCCCAACTATTGACGTCTGCCTCACCAACTTCTGCCATGAATTGTGAATATGGGCTATTATGATCTTGTATCCCCAGTACCTCTGCGGGTATATCTGCACTGGTTAGAGTGAAAGGAAGTTTCATGCCAGACATGTCCAGAGGTTCAAAAGGAGACTTCGATTTCGAGTGCGGTGAGTGCACAAATAAATATTTTAAAATAGCCATTGACAGAACACTCATGCCATGGAACACCAACCTAGGGACACCTAATCCCTGGCAGACAGGAACTGTCCAGTGCAGAAAGAAATCTGAAATAACACAAAGTGGAGGCGTTTCAGATTCTGCCATGCTTTGTAAGACTTCCTGGAAGGGTTTTTGGAGTTGTTTGGTGGCCAAGAGAAACGGAACGTAGGATTCCATGGAAGGAAGCTGAGAGGTGTTTTCACAACCTTCAGGAAGGCCATCAATGGTGGGGAATGGGATTTCGAGGAGATATATATGTGGGTGATGAGCAACGTACTTGGATATTGACCTAGCATTTGAAGGGGTGGTGATGATGGTTACTTTGATTTGTTGGCGAGAGAGAGCTTTTGATAGGTCTAGCAGAGGAATAGTGTGGCCTTGAGCCATGAAAGGGAAGATCACAATATGGTTTGGCGAGGGTGAAGCCATGACTACTCTTCTTCTCTAATTGTGTTTCAGCTCTCAAGTGTTTGCTTGCCTAGCTAGAATGTAGCTGCTGCAGCTTACAACCGATATTGCAGATGCCTGCTTTTATAGCTTAAGAATGATTCAGTTTCTGATTTTTTTGGTCACGAATGCTTCACATTATGGGAAATAAAAAAAATGCTTCATTCGGTCTTGTGCGGCAGGGGATTTGTTTTAATCGACGACTATGTTTCTGTTTAATTAATGTTCCATTTCAATTACTAGAATCAATCAAATGTGATCGCACCATATGACAAACAAATGAGCCAATGGAAATTCTTAGTGGAAACTCAAATTTGTGGTCTCGCATGAGACAAGAAAGGTGCATCTTTTATTGTTAAGAGGGTCTTACTTGCTAGCTGGCCCCTGCAGCCTGCACGATGGCACTAACACGGTTACTCCTTTGGTTTCTACTATACTATGTTGCATCAGCCATAAAAACTATGTATTCCAATTAATAAGACAAACTTGACCATGTTGTTTTCTCTCTTCTTTTTCCCCCTTGAGACTTGTCTGAACGGGATGGTCGTGCGGTTGTCTGACAGACTCTTAAGTCTTCTTCTTCTTTTTCTCACTACAAAAAGTTATGCTGTAATTAAAACGTCAAATTAGCAATTTTTGGTATATCAAGATGGAGTACTTCTGTTCAAGTTTCAACAAACATTATATACTCCCTTAATAGAGTACCCGGCTGGGTCGACCGATTCTTAGAATGTAGTAGTTTGTAGGTGCACAAAAAAAAAAAAACTCGTACCATTAGTGTAAAAGAGAATTAACCTTTAGCATAAAAAAAAAAAAGAAAATGAACATTGTACTACAACAACCACAATATTTTTTTATCAAAAAAAAATCACCACAAATTTCAACTGATTTTGATCAATTAAAACTCAATATTGACAATATATGTACATTGGTCCAATTTTTTGAAACCCATACACGCAATTAATTCATTTTGAAAAGTAGGACCAAATCAACCAAAGGAAAACGATAAGACTGCCAATTTTGGGGGCTGGATCTTCTACTCAACAACATTATTTTTTTTTTTTAGGGAAAACTCAACAACATTATTAGTTTTAGGTAATTTGACCCTACACAAAACCTCCTCTGAGATAACTTATTATTTCCAAACACCATTAAAATGGCAAAATATAATAAAAAATTCTTGTCCGGCACTTTAGTTTATTTGTCATTCCCCGATGAATATAGAAAGAGAACTGTGTAATGGCCTAATGGGAGTTGGGAATTCATATTCTGATGAGTATCGTCCGGATAAAGACAAAAGCAATTAATGGGTACCAAAAAGTTTATGTTATGCCACCCAGCTGCGACAAGTGGAAGACCATGTATTTTCTTTGTCTGAAGTACACGACTCAATCTATAGCCATTCCACTTGGGACTCCACTTCTTCTGTGGAAAAAAAAAAAAAAAGAAGTTTTCGTTGATATGGGTTTTTCTTTGAACAAATTTAATTAGTGTTTAACTTTAGAGGTGTTAAAAAAAAGGAGGAAGGTTTAAAGTTTAAACAAAACAAAAGCTAGGGAAGGTTAACGCTTATGAATTTTGCTTTTGCCTTTTGGCACTTGTGTGGGAATGAATCCTTAATACATTTTGTGACAACGAAGAAAAAAACAAAAACCTAGACTGAAAAAATATTGTTAAATAATCCCTGTGACATCCAATTATGAATTAACAAAGACTAAAACATCCGTCGGTGCTGCTTCCAGCCCAATAAACATCCGTGTTCAAGAATCAAGGCTACCTTTACAATCCAATCCTCGTATCCCATCTTTGATACCTGACCCATGATATTTTGTTCCGTTCATGATGGATTTGGGCTTGAACTACTGAATTGAAATAGTAAATAGAATGGATGCATTCGGCATCGTTGGAATTTGGAAATCAATTTCCTTTGCTTCAATTGCTTCTCCGTGATTAAAAAAAAAGAGAATTGAAGAGCATAATGATTTAGGCTCAACTTGAGATTCTTACTAGGGTAACATTATTTACGCAATTAATTAAACAGTTTAATGGGATAACAAAGAATCCTCGTGGATAGTGTGTTTTTTCTACTCCTGCAAAATTATAAGCTCCACTCATTTGATCGAGTTGACCTGGAAGATTTTCTGATCTTATTTTTTAATAATTTGCTGTAGATAGTTGAAACAATATTAATACACAGATTTATAGGATCATTGACCAAGTTCTTAGGGACCATCTAATCTGGTAGATTAAATCATTTCCAATCTTTAGGTGGGATTTTGTTAGTTTAAGTATAAGTGCCGCTGTTAATAAACCTAGTATTTGTTAGGCACGTTGAGTTCTACAAGAAACGTGAAAACTAAAGTGTCTGAGTTGTAAGTATATATATCTTTTCGTCTACACGCCTTTCTGGTCCCTCTTCGATTGTTTTCTTTGTCCATAAGTTTGTTTTAATTAGATTACGAAGAGCATAAGAAACTTAATCTATATTTTATATATTCTATTAATTATATGTAGAGCATGTTCATCCCTTCACATATATCCTCAGTAATTATGTCACAAAAAAAACATCCTGGCAAAATCAAGTGCGCAAATCCCGGATTAGTCTGTGGCAAAACTCCCAATACCAAATGAGAAACCCAAAAAAACCATCCTACTGTCAGAACTAATAAATAAATCAATTATGTTTCACAAAATACTAGATATCATGGTGATCAGTTGTTGAATGTCATTAGTAAGATATCAGTAAGGGGATGCACTGTGCTAGTTGTAAAAATGGAGTTTCTTTTTTTTTTTTTCTTCCATCATGTGGAATATTTATTCGTTACAAGGTCATGAAGAAATTTGAACAAATTTCGTTCCATCATGTCGAACAAAACAAAATGTAATCTCGTGTTCAAAAAAAAAAAAATGTAATCTGAACTTCTGCAAGAAAACGAGCTTCCCATGGTTGCATTGGAGGGAGTGCATCTCATAATTAGACCCTGCAATAGGAGATTGTTATGTTATAACAAGTTGGAAACCAATAAATAAATTATAAAATCTGCATACTACTACTAATGGTCAATTTGAGTTGAAAAAAAGACAAATTATACATACTCTTGGTAAGAGATATTTATAACCCCGGAATTAAGATCAGCAATGGAGGCAAAAGCTTCTTGAGACAAGTCAATGGTGCCCCTACAACCAGACGGGCAGCGATCCACAATCTTCACCGTCACGGTGGAGCTGTCCAAACAGGGGTGAGGGGTGCCCGCATTTGTCCCACTCATGCAAGTTACTGCGTAAGACTGCCCCATTATTCCATATTTCATCACTCGCTGCAGCAATCAGTACACCTTGATCCTCATACCCATAACAGTCGGAAGCTGCAAAATTAGTCAATGCACGTAAAGTAAGAAAAAAAGAAAAAAAAAATTAATTAAGATGAGACGTGCTATATGTAAATATACAATGGCGAATATTGAGAAATTAATTCTGTTTGATTAATTAAGATGTGTATACGCATATATGGGGCAGTGTAATATGTAGCTGTGCCATCAGTTTGGGCTTGTGCTTGCAAGAAATGGCCCGGACTCATCAGACATGAAGTGACGATAAGAGCCATGATAATAGAGTAGTGGAACTTCACTGCCATTGGTGTTGCCATTGTTTCGAGAATAATTCTTTTTTGATAGCTAATTAGCAATATGCGTATTGTAATGATGCAATGGAGATGATCAGAAAGGAGTGCTACTTATATAGATCTTCACGGGGAGAGCAGGGTACTCACATGCAGCTTCACATTGTAGGTCACAAGAAGCCGCTTATAAGTGTAAAATATTTGGGATTGAATTGCTCAAAGACAAATGCACTTTTTACCAAAAAAAAGTATGTTATTCAACCCAGCTGCGACAAATGGAAGACCATGTATTTTCTTTGTCTGAAACACAAGACAAAGTCTATAACCATTCCACTTGGGACTGCACTTCTTCTGCGAAAAAAAAAAAATCTTTGATATGGTTTTTCTTTTGAATAAGTTTAGTGTTTAACTCTAGAGGTGTTAAAAAAAGGAGAAAGGTTTAAAGTTTAAACAAAACAAAAGCTAGGGAAGGTTAACGCTTATGAATTTGGCTTTTGGCACTTGTGTGGGAATCTTTAATACTAGATTTTTATTTTATTTTTTTGGGTTACAACGAAGAAAAAAGCAAAAACCTAGATTGACCAAAAAATATTGCTTTAAGCCCTGTGGCATCCAATTAACACAGACTAAAAGTCTAAAAACATTCATCGGTGCAGCTTCCAGCCAACAAACGTATCCATCCATGTTCAAGGCTGCCTTTACAATCCAATCCTCGTATCCCATCTTTTGATAATTGACCCATGGTATTTTGTTCCGTCCATGATGGATTTGGGCTTTTAACTGAATTGAAATAGTAAATTGAATGGATGCATTTGGCATTGTTGGAAATAAATTTCTTACGTCAATTATATTTCCGTGATTGTATGCAAAAAATAATGGAAAAAAGGGAAATTAAATAGCACAATTATAATGGTTTGGCATCAACTTTGCTACGTTTACCCACAAACTTCAAAACTCTTACTAGCATAACATTATTTGTGCAATTAATAAAAAGTTTCATTGGATAAGGGAGAATCCTCCTGAATAATGCTCTTCTACTCTTGCATATATTATAAGCTCCACTCATAGATCGAGGTGATCTGCAAGATTTTTTTGAGCTTATTTTTTAATATGTCAGTGTAGATAGTTGAAACAATATTAGTAAACAGATTTATTGGATGATCGGCCAAGTCACATGGTAGATTAAATCGTTTCCATTCTTTTAGTGGGATTTTAAGTATTAGTGCCTCTATTAATTAACAAACCCGGCAGGTATTTGTTAGGCATGTTATGTTCAACAAGCTTCGTCAATTAAAGTGTTTGAGTTGCGTTTCTCGTCCGTCTGCGACTGTTTTCTTTGTCCATAAATTTGTTTAGTGTGAACAAATTGCGATTCAGTGGGGCCTTCTATTTATTTCTTTGTATTTGCTTGCAATTTATTGTTGGACTTCTATTGTTCTTTGATTAAAAAGCCTTTCATAAAAGAGCGTGTAAGGATGGGCCCAACACGCTCTGCAGACGTACGTGTAGGTTCAAGCTCAGGCCCGGAAAATGACACTCACCTCTTCCTTGGGTCTTGTATGGGCCCATGCTTACCTGGTTTTGACAAAATCGCATATCACCCATTAAAATGATCCCTTAATACGGAACTATTTTGACTGAAATTGCATTTATCACTCTATTTTCTCTTGAATAAAGCCGTGAAAATGCACTTTTCATTTTGTTGTTAAAGAATTTTATTTCTAAATGATTGATCTTGTTGAAAGTTACTATTAGTTAGATATTAGCAAGGGAATGCACTATGCTAGTGAAAAGAGAGAACAATTTTGAACTTCTTAAATAACAAAATGTAACATGAAACTTCTACAAGAAAAAGAAACTTCCTATGGTTGCATGGGAGGGAGTGCATCTCATAATTAGTCCCTGCAAGTGGAGTGTAACATCTGCGTTAGAAAATTAAAAACCAACAAATAAAATCCACAAACAAATGGGCAATTCGATTTGAAAAGAAAAAAAAAAAGACAATTTATAATTTTATACATACTTTTGGTAGGGGAAAAGGCCACCGGGAGTCCTATAACATATTTCGAAATCCCATTTGAGTCCTATAACTCCCAAACAGTCTATTGAAGTCCTATATAACATTCTAAAACATCACCAAAGAAGTCCCCGTCCATTTTTCCGTCATTTTCTTCTGTTATCTATGACGTGTCATGGTCCACGTCAGATCCACCTCATAAGCGACAGGGCTAATATGCCACGTATGCTGCCACGTTGGATTTAACAAGAATTGTAAATGTGGCTAACATTCTTTAACATTCTTATTTTGACTGAAGCTATGTCCACCTTGGAGCATTTGGTCGAACAGTTGGCGGGCACGGTGAGGCTGCTCCAGCAATGGTGTTGTTGAGACGACCATCCGCCCCCAGGTTGTGGCTGGCATCTGAACCAATCAAAAGAGGAGCAGGCTCGAAACACTCCGACCACTGAGAACCCGGATTGTGGATTAATTCGGGGCACAAAGGTTCGTGTAACTCGACGGGATCCTCACACGAACCCACAGTATCAGCCCCCACCCCAACAACCCCAACCAAATCCCTTCAATCAATTAACCAAAGAGGAAAAAAAGAGAAAAGAAAAGAGAACCATCCCTCCAATCGTGACACTAAGTGCAATGCAGAGGAGGGAGAAGTAGAGGATGGGAGTGTAGATGGAGTTGGGGGAGAGGATGAAGGCGGTGTCTCCTTTGCTGAGGCGGCACGGAGGGAGGAGATGAAGGTCCTAGTTCTTTTCTTTTTGTTTATGTTAACCCCATTCCCCGATTTCATCTCTCTCTCTCGCTTCTACACGCCGTCACCATCAACATCTCCCTGTTCTTCCTTAATTCAACACCGCGCCGCCGCCGTCTCGTACCTGTGCAAAAGAATAGTTGCTCGAGGAGGACCTGTGACGGAGAGGGCTTCGAGTTGCACGCGCATCTCGGGGTTGGATTCGAGTCGTTGTGCCGTGGTAAGCCCTGTTCCTCTTCTCTTCTCTTCTTCTACCTTTCGCCTCCATAACCTGATGTCAATGGTGTTGTTTGTTTTTGTGACGGTGGCGGCGGGTCAGTGGTTTGTTGTCGTTGATGGTGGCGACGGGTCTGTCTGTTGTTAGTTTGGTCGGCCGTGGGTGGCGTGTCGGCTGTGCTGCTGTGGGTTATGGGCCGGGTGTATGTTGATGTTGCTGTGGGATGCTCGGGTTGGTGTTCAATCGGAGACGGGTCTGTTTGGCGGTGGATGGTGTTCAGTTGTGGTGTTTTGGCCGGGACCGGACTTGTTCAGTGCAGGGGCTAGTTCGAGGCTGTGAGACGCCCCGACCCGTATTTACCGTACACAGTAAACACGTGTCGGAACTGTGACAACCCAGCCCAACAAGGCCTAGCATACAGTGTATAAAGCATAACCCTGGCTCAACAGCCCAAAAGTATAAACAACAATATGGCCCTACGGCCCAACATCAATATCAGCAATAATAAAGAAACTGGCCTAATGGCCCAACAACAATAACAATATGCACAGCGGAAGACTTAAACTCACTAACACTGTATGCGACACATGCAATCTATGGATCCAAGCCTGTCCAAGGGAAACGCTGCAGCCTGTCTGGAATGCACTAAGCCTGTACATGAAACAGCTCATCCTACAGGATGAAACCCCGCAGGCGAGGGGTGAGTCCGAAACGCTCACCGACGAAAGATAAACAGTGATATATTCAACCATAACACTTTCGAGGTAAACACAACAATCAAATCAGGTGAATCTATCACAAACAACATAACAGTGGATTACAACCCAAGCAACACAACAGAGGAAATCATCGCAAACAACACGACAGAGGATTCTCACCCAATCATATCAAGCTCAACCAGTCACATCACAAGTAAATTACCATAACAACTATATCAAGACCGATGAATGCTTAATTATTTTTATTACCAATTTTATCTTCCGGGCCCCGTCACTGGACAAGCTAGGGTCGTACCTGGTTATTAACTAATTCTGGATGCCAGGCCCCACCACAATCCAGGATCAACATCCCCATATCTCAAATCCGGGATCAACATCCCAATATCTCAAATCCGGGATCAACATCCCAATATCACAAATCCGGGATCAACATCCCAATATCACAAATCCGGGGTCAACACCCCAACCAACAAACCCTCTGGCAAGACACCACAGAACTAGTCTCTAACCATCTAGTCGTACCACTACTTTCCAAGTGA